>JASDQU011455124.1:38959-49249 GCA_032191745.1 Picea mariana
TGAGATCGTAAAATTGATCACAGGTATGTTGAAGAAGGACAGTGGAGTAAATTGGACAACCGAGGCCAGAGCATCGTTCGTGCATATTAAGAAAGTCATAAGCGAGGCACCTGTGTTAGCAAGCCCAGACTATCTGGAATATTTTCTTATTTTCTCATTTGCCTTTGAACACACTATCGCCGCGGTGCTTCCACAAAAGAATGAAGAAGGATTCGAACAACCAATCACGTTTTTTAGCAAAAGCCTTAGAGACGCAGAACTGAAGTATGACATAATAGAAAAACAGGCTTACGCAATGGTAAAAGCGTTAAAGGCATTCAGAACTTATGTAATACACTCAAAGATAATTGCATATGTGCCTACCAGTTCTGTGAAAGATATATTGGTACAACCAGACAGCGACGGAAAAAGAGGGCAATGGCTCACCAAAATCCAGGAATTTGATCTGGAAGTCAAACCAACCAAATTGATAAAAGGGCAAGGCCTGGCCAAACTCTTAGCTGAGTCGAATTTCAGAGTCCTAGATATCAATTGCTTGCAGGAAGGCAACGAAGACACGGACCTACACGAGTTGAATGAGGGAACGAGTCCAAACAGGATCGAAGAGAAGTTCTTATCATCGGGCTGGTACAGAGACATAGTGTCATCCCTGCTGACTCTATAATGCCCAAATGAACTATCACCATCTAAAGACATAACTTTAAAACTCCACGCAGTTAAATATTGTATCGCCGAAAGTCAGCTATATTGGAAAGATCCACTCGGTTTCCTGTTAGTCTGTTTAGTTGAATCGAAAACTCAGCGGGTTATAGACGAATTTCATGAGGGAATTTGTGGAGGGCATCACGCATGGAGAGCCACAACTTACAAGATCTTGAGGTCCAGGTACTACTGGCCAAAACTCTTTTCAGACGTCAATGCCAAAGTGCGTGCCTGCAACCCTTGTCAACTATTTGCAGGTAAACAGAAGCTCCCCGCACTGCCTCTAGTTCTAGTCAAAGCTGAAGCCCCATTTCAGCAATGGGGTCTAGACTTCATAGGCGAGATTAATCCCCATTCCAGTGCTCAACACAAGTGGATCTTAACAGCTATAGATTATTTTGCTAAGTGGGTGGAAGCCATTCCAACCAAAAGGGCAACAGACTCGGTGGTAATCGATTTCTTAGAAGACAATATTTTATCAAGATTCGGTTGTCCTCGAAAGATAGTTACTGACAATGCCCAAGCCTTTAAATCTATGGCTATGATCAGCTTTTGTCAAAAGTATAACATCGTTCTTGGCCATTCCACAACATATTACCCCCAGGGGAATGGATTGACTGAGTCATCTAACAAGAGCCTGGTAAATATAATCAAGAAAGTATTGGATGAAAACAAAAGGTCTTGGCATGTACACTTGAAATATGCATTATGGGCAAACCGCATAAGCACTAAAAGGTCTATCGGCATTTCACCTTTTCAAATGGTCTATGGGACAGATGTTGTTCTACCTATAAACCTAGCACTATCAGTGATGAAGTTATGGCAAGATCAAAACGAAGAACCCAATCATGTAACCAGGAGAATTAATCAGCCGATTGAGGTTCAACAACATAGAGTCGAAATTGATGAAAAGATGCAGAAGTACCAAGATGACATGAAGGCATTGTTCGACCGCAAAGCAAAGGACAGAGAATTCCTTCCAGGTGATTTAGTGTTAAGATGGGATGCAAGAAAGGAAGAAGCAGCAAAGCATGGTAAATTTGACCACCTCTAGTATGGGCCATTCAGGGTCTCATCTCTGGAAGGAAAAAATTCTTTCCTGCTGGAAAATATAGACGGAGAAGTCCTCAACACCCCAGTCAACAGGCGGTATCTAAAGAATTACATGACGTAACAGTCGCCAGATTCAAAAAAAAAAAATGTGAATGAAATTTTTTAATTATTATATGTACATATATGTATTTTCATTTAAACATTGCTTTTGATTTTCTTTTTTTTCGTTCATGAACCTTCGAGACATTTCAGATAAGATTCGAATTTTCCTTTTACAGGATTCCAGCTGCATACGAAACAAGCAGGAGAAGTAAACTGAAAGTCGGTGTCGGAAATAAATCGGCATAAACAGGTGATACCTAAAGTAATTTCATATTGCGCAATGAAAGTGAAATAAAAAGGTAAAGATGAGATTTCTCAAAAGACGTGTTATAAAGGACTGTTAAAGAAAACTGAGGTAACACCATTCAAACTACAACATCAGCTGAACTGATAAATAACAGAGTTGTCTCTTGGTTTAACAATCTTTGAATAAATTAAGACAATTTAAACGATTCATCCAATCTAAAAACAATCAGTCAAAGTAAAGTATCCCCGAAAATGTCTACAAGAGTCAGTTTTAAATTAATTGACCTCTGTATTTTCAGTCAGTAAGTCACTACCTGGCATCCTTTCTATCTTCGGGTTTACCTTTTAAAAAGTCATCATCTTTCCGGTTTTCATGTACGAAGGGATAAAAGTTTTTCGTGTCAACCTCGTGAGCTTCAAAGCAGATTGTGGAAAGAAAGCGGGTCTTCACGACTACTCGATCCCGTGCTAAGCGAAGGAATGTTTAGAGTGATCCTAACTTTCCTAGGTTTTTTTAACGGCATCGGAGGATTGAAGCTTACTCAAATAAAATTCCCTTAAAAAGTTATTTTTCTTTCTCTCCCCAAGAACGAAGATGTTGTGAAGGTCAAGGGAAGGTTGGTACTGAGTAATCCAAGTAAGTTGACGGACCTATAATGCAAAATATTACACAGATATCAACCCTGATACAAACTAATTGCCCCCATCTTCGTGCTCTAAAAAGAAAATTATAAGACAGTTGGTGAAATGAAATTCATAAATGATTGCCCCCACCTAGTCCGAGAGACGATGAAAGGAAATTCAGAAATGATTGCCCTCGTCTCAGCATTTAAATGCATAAATATATTTCGAATTGGTGAAAGGAAATTCAGTGAAAAGGGGCCAGATAACTTCACTGGGGTACTGAACAGGCTCGCTGGCAGTGAAGAAATATCTAAGATATCTGTAAGGCTGTTATACATGAATATCACTCTACTCTGGTAACCAACGCTTTTTAAAACCTGATCCACATCCCAAATTCAGACGGGACTTCCCAATTAAAAACATATAATCTTATTCTTTTGATGCAAGCCGATAGCCGCAAGATCCGTTGAGTCTCCTCGGACTGTTTCGATTGTCTTAAAGCAGACCTGATTTTAGCAGCGGGAAAGGGAAAGTGGTGAAAGGGACTATAGCTAAGTTTAAAAAAAGTATCTGATTTTGAAAAAGCTTTTCAAGGTAAAGAACAAAGTCTTTTTCCCCCTTCGATACCCTCTTCTCGGGAACCTTTTCGCCTAATTGAGCTTTTGACTCCATTTACCCAATATTGGCACATGGTCTACTGTTCTTCCCGCCTCACAGGAAGGCGGGATCCCTAGTTGGAGCCTATGTTGGAGCCACCCTTGTTTTTCTAGCCTATCACAAATTTCATTTTTAATGCTTAAAATCTAAAGATGGTTTTCATTTTTTCTCTCTGAGATATCGAGATCTCTGAAGCTTTATCACGCGAGAAGTGATGATTATTATACTCTCGAAACGAGTCTTACGTTTCGTAAAAATGTTTCCTTTTTTGTTCTACTTCAGGATCTCATAGGTCGGATACTATAAGTCATGTAGTTCACACGTCCTGAGTCACGAAACAGCGAAATCGTTTTAATTTTTTACTCAAGACAGTAACGAGGGTAAAGTTTTTCCTAACCCATGATTAAACGTCGTCAGGGTTTCATGCCTTGGCGTTCGCCAAACCCAAAAATTTATTGTCATAGCCCTGATAGCCGAGAACACGAGGTCCCTTTTTTGAGTAACCCATGTCAAGGTTAAAGGTAAAAGCTAAACCGTGGTAAAAGATTCTCTCGGCATTTCGCCACTCGGCGTTGTCCTTTTCTAAAGTTACGTCGTCTAAACCCCGACTCGCAAAATCACGATGTGGATTATAACGTAATTAATTAATCACTTAATCCGAGATTATCTTCCCTTTTAATTAAGTCATGTTATCACGATCTCGCGGTTTCGCAGCTCGACATGTAAATCTCCCAGAAACTTATCTTCGAAGCTCCGAGTCGCGATATGGCGAATATAATAATTATAAAATTAATCGAGCCCCAAATCATGATTACCTTTTTATTAACCAAAATTGATCTTCGCAGTCTTGGGTGTTAGAGATTCAAAGTGTTAAAATAAAATCCCCGATATAACGAGTACCGAATTATTGATTAACGTTGGTAAAACCGGATTAACTAATCTAAATCAAGGAATATCCCGCGTTTCGATGCTTACACGATTCACGAGGTAGCCTTATTCTTTCCATACGCCAACTGAATTTTAAACCGCCAAAATTTATGACATTAATGAGGAAATAGGGTAAATCGATAAATATAAGATCGGATTTTTATGACAAAATTTATTTCCAAATCTAATTTGATAGACTTGTTCTAAAAGGTACCGAGTTTTCAAATATATATAAGGGCTGTAGTTCATTATAACAAATGCATTTCATATTATGCAGAGCACATTATCTCTGATCAACTGACTTCTGTATGTATACACATTTCTATCGCAAAAGAGACAAAACGCATTCTCCAGCCATGGCTCCGCGAAAAGCATCAAAGGAAAATGTTGAGGTTTCGGGCCAAGGCTCAGAAAATTTCGCTGATACTTCGCCTCGAAGTATCGATTCGGTCCCGAATTGGTCGTTCGTTTCGGATGTTCTACAAGCAGAGTTGGTGGACTATTCCGACGACTCCAGCGACAACGAAAAAGATGATATAACCACCAAGTACAAAATAGTCATCCAATCCGGAATGCACAGGGTAGCATCCAGGCCACGATTGCTTCCATATTATGACATGGTCTGATGGGCATTAGACCATGTGGACATACTGACCAGAACCATCATGAACGAGCAGAAAGTCACCATCAGGACTTTCAGGTCGGAACATTTGCAAGCCATGTATAAACTGCCCGCGACGTCCGACTACACCTATGGCGTTGAATTCTTGGACGAGTTCAAGCAGAAGGAATGCGTACAGTATGATAAAACCATGTCTAGTTTAATAAAGGATTGGGTTTCGAATACCGCAAAGTTCAGAGCTGATAGCCACGGTGTATATTCAATCGCTTCTTTAGAACCGCAGTACAAATATGTGGCCATGATGACATGCAGGTTATACGAAAGAGAGGACACCTCACATTTTTTCCTTCTGTGGGTGCCTCTAATGTTTCGGGTTGCCGAAGGCAGTTCCTTCGACTGGGCAAAGATGCTTTCCGATAGCTTGACTAGTCGGGTCACAGAGTATCGGGCGCAGAAAGAGGATGGGAAGGCGTCTTCATTCTTCATGTCTGCATACATTATGGACGCAGTTTGTTTTTTGACTCCATTTCCCTTAATGAGTTGGAGTTGGACTCCAACAGAAGATGAACCTATACACATTTACCATGCAAAATTATGGGAAAATAAAGCGGAAAATTTTGTGTATGAAATCTTTAACTGGGTGATGGTGCCCCTGCATGTCGCCATTTTTGGTCACCCGCCACCCAGTATCTCGGACAACATAGTAACGAATATGAGCAGCATAGCAGACTGGTATGTGGGGGTCGAATTTTCATACCTCAGAGTTTTCGGGTCTTCAGTTCCCCCGCATGCATTGCCATTGTTCATTCCCAACAAGTTGGCTTGTCGCGAGGTTGCCAGGCAGACAGTAATCGGTGGTATAAGCAAAGATCTTAAGGGATACTCGAAGAAGGTATGGCCACCTTTCCGGTTCATTTGAATTCTTATTCTTTATTAGATTTCAGGCATGCTAAAGTCGAGGCAGCAGCCCTGGAAGACCTAAATTTGGTCTCCATTGAATACAAGAAACATGATCCGCAGAGGGTCGTGAGAAATCATTTGGCCAATTGCGGGCTCAAGAGATTTGAGCATGAAAATTCACCCTCGGATGACATTTTTCGAGGCGCAAGGTCCTATGTCGAGATTCTAGCTCGGATACAAACCTTGGCACCCAAGGAAAGAGCCGATGTTCTGAAGTTCCAGGAACATCGACGTAGCTTTCTTCCCACAGTGTTGCGAGGTGAGGGTCCGAGTACGTCAGAGGCGAAACAGAAAGATGCCGAAGGCTCTAAGGATGCGACTCCTGATCAAGAAAAACACCAAGACGAGTGGGAGAAAACTAAGAGTCCGGAAACAAAGATACAGACTCCCAACCCGTCGAAGAAGCAGAGTCCGGTCACTACTCCGGGAAAATCAGCGAAGCAGATCGGAGAACCTATCACATCAGTTACCCCCTTGCAGTCGACGCAGGGAAATATCAATGCAGGATGGATATTCAATGAAGAGCTGAGGCCCATAAGGGTAGAAGAACTCCCTCTGAATGAGTTTTTCTTCGATAAGAAGAGAAAGGCAGTAGTGAAAAGGGAATTCTATCAAGAAGGAGAGTCAATTGCCAAGAAATATAAAGTTTTAAATGATGGAAAGGACAAGAAGAATGAGCAATTCGCTAATGAAATAGCAGGGACACTAGGAGCATATGCCTCGGCGAATCAATTCTCAGTCGAGCTCTTAAAAAACCAACTTAAAAGAAAAAATCGCCTCATTAGGACCCTTGAAGCCAGACTGGCCACAGCAACAGAGACTGCTAAGGACCAGGCGAGCGTGGGAATAGAGTAGGCCAGGTTGGCCGATAAAAACAAGATAGAGCTGCTCAAAACAAAGCTCGAGCAAGCACAGCTGGTGGTCCGGGATGGTCAGATGCAAGCGATCCAGCAAAGGGATTTGATCGAACAGCTACAGGCTAGGGTGGAGATCGCCGAGAACAAAATGATAAACATCAGGATGTTCAAATCCCAGGCAATCGAGATTCGGAGCAGAGTCTCTATGGCACAGCGAAATTTGCTCGCCAAGGTAGAATCGATCCGGGACAACTGTTTGCTAGTCAACCAGGTTTTGGAGAACTTATCAGCTAGAGAAAGGGAAGCCGGAGCAGCTCAGGTCGCCTTCCAGGAGGTTGTGATAGCCACAAACAACAGGGTTTCGGAAAGTACTCCCAGATTCACTATTTCAGAGCAAACCAGAGGAAACATTCTATTAAAAGAATGGGAGGATAACATCACCGAAGGCAAGCAGCAAGCCAAAAAGATAATTCCTTAGAAGAGGCCTTTAGTTCTATAGAGGACGATTTGCTAGGCATTGATAGCGAAGGTAATGCCGAGACGTTGATGCAAATGAATGTGACAAAAATCTCGCTTGATCTGAAGGAAAAAGAGGAAAGAGATTCGACCGATATTTCCCATATGACTATGGTGGACATAGTCCAAGTAGATAAATGCATGATTAAACCCAATGCGCAATTATGCGCCATCGACATCATAGATGGACAGATGGAAGACAGGTTGTCGTAGTTATCCTGAGAATGTTACTTCTTTGAAGCCGACTGTCAAGCGGAACCATCGCGGTTGATATCTCAGCTGGTTGAAAGATGCGTCGCATGTACTGAGCACACACAAGGACAAACGTCTGGCACCAAGTGAAGACAGAGAAGAAGAAATGGAGCGATTGCTCTCCTCCCTGTCATAACCAAAATTTTGTGACTATTGAGATTCTACTCTATTTGTAAAACTATATAAATATACCACAAAAAGAAAAGAAAAGGGCTGGACCTTTTTGTGTCGATTGTAACAGAGTCTTTACAAATTTGAGAGTTAATACAAAGAAAATCTGAATATTCTCAATTCCATCACGACTGTGTTATGAGTTTGTTTTCTTGTATCTCATATTTCGTTTCATTTCATATTCCTAATTGATGAATGCTTCGTTATTATTTAGTACGACCACTACTATAGCGAATGAATTTTGGTTTTCTGTAATTGTTTACTGTTTTTCCTATGTACCAGCTATCAGCGGGTGTAAGACTAGTCTACACTTTCAGAATTCTACACATATTCTCTGCTACATCGGTTATTTCCTTCCAGTTTTCCTCTTCTGTTTATACGTGAGATTCTCCTTTGATAGGAGCCTTACACCATAGACAGCTAAATGTTTTTCTCCCACCTCATACCTTTTATTAAGATATAACTCAATTACGGGAAAGAGCCTTTGATTTGCACCCCATTTTATTTTTGAACCGTAAATTCTCTTTTATACGACCAAATCGAGACAACACTTAATTTCATTCTAAGTTTTTCTTATTTTATTGTTCCTCCATGACTGTTCGTGTACCAACCCAGCCTAATATCAAACCCGGATTATCAAATCAAACGCACATTGCCTTAAACCTTTTCGACATTGTTCTTAAAACAACTACTACCAGGGTTGAACTCGAACGTTCATGGGCTGCGATTGAACAAGATATAACTATCCAGGAACAGTTGGAAGCTAGACAACGCCAACGTAGAAATCTTCCTTAGTTTCCTTTGCCGAAGGTTGACGTTTCTCTCTTCTCCACCCTTTATACACTTTCGGATGCCTAGACACTGTAATTCTAAGCCTTAAGTACAGGCTCTGGAACAATAGGATTCAAGAAATGGAAAAAAACATAAACAATCAACCCAAGAAGGAGAGGGTGAAGAGAATCACAACTTGAGAGATAGGATTAAAYAGCTAGATGAAAAACTAACCAACAATTTGACCCTCAGTAATCTGGAAAACAAATTGGATATCAAACCCATCAAAGAGGAAATAAATAAGATAATCAAACTGGACCATGAGCGTAATAAAAGAGCCTTGAACCTCATAATTTTTGGTATAAAAGAACAACAAGAGGAGGATACATTAACAATAGTAAAAGAAGAATTAAATAATAAATAACAAATTGATACAACTTACCTCATAGAAGCAAAGCGGATAGGAAAAATAATTGATTACAAAGATAGGTTGTTCCGTGTCAAAGTAAGTTGTAATGACCATAAATATAGCATACTCAGTAAATCTCCGAGCTTAAAAGGGTCAGGAATATTTATAAATGAAAACCTAATTCCCGAAGACCAAGCTGAATTAAGGAAGGAAGTTCAAAAGGTAAAAGAAGCCAAGAAAGAAAGAAAATGTGGAATAATTAGAAATCGAAAAGCTATTGTTAGGGATAAAGACCAGAAGGATAATAATAAATAGGAATTTGGGACACTTGGGATCCTTTTTTGGAACTATCGTGGCTTTCCATGGCGCAAAGGTCTTATGATAAGTTGGATCCTGAGTGATATTGATATTATTTGTCTAGTTGAAACTTGGGAGTATGAAGAGTCTAAGGTCCCTAACAAAGAAGGATTTGTCTTATGGTTGACATGGAACAAAAAGTCCCACCGTAGAGGGATAAGAGGCTTAGCTTGTTATATTAGAAAGAACATTTCTCTTCACATTCAACTTCATAAGATCGACCCTCTCAATCAGTACATTTGGATATAAATTTCAGACACCAATGCTAAGAAGATGTATATAGCAATTTGCTATTTTGCACCTATTAATTCTAATTTTTATAAGACAAACAATCTAGATAGCAGTTGTTCCTGTAATAATTTAGAACAAGATATTTATAGTTTGAAAAATGAAGCTAACATCCCCCTGCTAGGAGACTTTAATGCTAGGACTGCAACTAAACAAGCTACTCTTTTAAGCACTGATTCGAACCATAATCCTTTATGGCTAGATGAGGACGTTGTTTTATCTAATAGCTACAAAAGAAGCTCTAAAGACCTAATTGAGAATTTGTTTGATACTGAGTTGGTCAAGCTTTGCAGTTCTCAAGACCTAATAATTTGCAATGGAGTAATGAAGTGGCCAAACTCCAACCAAATGACTTGTATTCATGGGCTAGGCAGTAGTGTCATAGATTATGTGATATATGATATCCCTGTTTCCAACCAAATAACAACTTTTGACCTTTAAATGACCATGAACCCGACTCTGATCATAAACCTTTAACCCTAACTCTAAACTTTTCCATGCACAAGAGTGCCATTAAAGAGAATTATGATAATCAAAGGTAATTGCGCTTTGACAAAAGTAAAGTTGACATTTTCTTAAAGGATTTAAATAGTAAATTACATCTCCTAACTTATATGGACAACATTGAAGAACTCTATCATAATTTTACAACTACCCTTTCCACTTCTATTAACAATTTCTCTTTCGAGGTGTCCTGTAAAAAGAATAATAGAACGACCAACCCTTGGTATGATAAAGAATGTAAAATTGCTAGGAAAGCCATTAGGGATGCTTCT
>JASDQU011455125.1:37491-47924 GCA_032191745.1 Picea mariana
TCACATAGTTTAAGAGGAAGGATTCTCTCCCAGGAGCCACTTATGCCCACTATTCACAACATCTCATTCCCCACATGCTTGTCCCACCCCAGGAGTATACACCTTCACTGTCACACAGTCCATCAACTACTCCACCTCCCTTACCTTGGGATTCAGTAATAGGCTGGACAGGAATTCTCAGATATCTGTAGAAACTACAAGACTCCCTCTAGGAGAACTCACTTCCTCAACACACTCTCTCACCTGGAGAGAGTTTCTCATAGGCCTGACAACCTACTTCTTTAACCCAAAACAACCTATCTCACCTAGAGAGAAAGTTGCTCACAAGCCTGACAACCTGCCTCTTTAACCACGGGTTTGGAAACCCACCTCTTCAAACCACAATAGCTAAGTTGGGTAAGGCAAGGGACAACTCAGTAAATTACAGAGGTGCACAATGGCCATGGGTTCATCAATGGTGGAATTGGATGGCTTCATTCTTTCTCAGTGCATGAGTGAACTCGTGAGGAGAGATGGGGCAGACTGGTCTAGCCTCGCGAAGATGATGAGAGTGTGAGATAAAAATATGTATGTGCGTGAACCCCTTTCCGTGAGCCAGTTCCTTCCTATGCATGAGTGCCTCTCTTAGTTCCTGTGTGTCTCCCAACAATAATAATTTTCCCCTTAATTATGCATGTGCCTGAGTCGACACCTGTTTCTCATGAAGCACGTTCCTTTCCCTTTGGAATTCACCTGTCCTTCCCAAGGAACTTAGGATAAAAACATATCCTTTTAAACAACTTTTGGAATAATAATAAATTATTATTCTCTTGGACTTAATCCCTTAGGATTAACCCATCTTTTCAACCTCTGAAATCCCTCTCCATCACCCAGCCTAGTGGAGCTTAGTCCCCCATTCTCTTTTATCATGGTCAGTCTACACGCAATGATGTTTTTATATTAATAATATGAATATTTACATGTACAAAATAGGCTCCTGGCCATTAACACCTAGGATCTCCAACCTACTAACACATAAGCCTACCATCTTATAATTTCTCGGCTCACCAACCTACAAAAAATGTTTACAATTCATAATACAACTGGGGCTCGTCCTAGGGATATTATCATACCAAGTCCATTGGAACTTTACAATCCCTATTGATCGATTCCGGAGTTGTTTTCTCTTCCGGTCCAATATGAGCACCGGATGCACTTATAAGACGCCTTCTTGCTCCACCTGAATCACATTCCAATCAATAACATGATTAGCATCAGGTATATATTTCTTAAGAAATGAAACATGAAACACATTATGTACAGTCATGGATGCAAGCAATGCAAGAATATAAGCAACTAGTCCAATCCTTTCTAGGATTTCAAATGGCCCACAATATTTGGTTGCCAACTTGTAACATTTTCCCAGCTTCAGGGAACTTTTGTTGGATTTCACTTTCAACAAAACATGATCACCCACTTTAAACTCCCTGTGGGTTCTATTCTTATCAGTATAACTTTTCTACCTGTCTTCGGCAACCTTCAAATTCTTCTTAGTCTTCAACATTTGATCTTCCATTTCCTTTAGCAACTCTAGCCCAAACACTACCCTATTAGTTGGGTTGTCCCAACTTATTGGTGTGTTGCACTTTCTTTCATAAAGTTCTTCAAACAGACTCATCTTTAGTGATGCTTGATACCCATTGTTGTAGGGAAATTCTACCAAGTGTAGGTAGTCTTCCCATTTAGATGGTTTTTCCATCACATACATCCTTAGCATATATTATATCACTTGGTTCGCCCTCTTTGTCTTACCATCAGACTCAGGATGATAAGAAGTGTTGAAGTTCAGATTTGTTATGAACCCTTTGAATAAACCCTTCCAGAACTTTGAGGTAAATTTTGTGTCTTTTTCAGACACAATTGTCTTGGGAATACCATGCAATCATGCTACTTCCCTCATATAGATATCGATAACATTAGCTTCCTTGTGAGTGGTCTTCAATGGAATAAAATGGGCAACTTTAGTAAGCTTATCCACCACCACCATGATGGAATCATGTTGCTTATTTGTTCTGGGTAATCTTGTGATGAAATCCATGGTCACCACTTCCCACTTCCACTCAAAAATGGGCAATGGCTGTAGCAACCCAGTTGGGTGCCTATGCTCAGCCTTGACCTTCAGACACTCCATACATATGGTGATGTATTATGTAATTTCCTTCTTCATACCTGGCCAAAAGTAATGTCTCTTGACTACTACCACTATTTTCTGATATCCATGGTGCCCAACATAAGGCACATTATGCATTTGTTTCAACATCATTATTCTCAATTCCTGGAAATTAGGTACATAAATTTTGTTTTTGTATAGGAGTGTTCCATCATCTTCCAATTTATAATATTCCACTTTCTATAGCATATTACCTTGCTATAGCTTTGTCACCAATTCCATGTACTACAAATCTACATTTGCAGCTTCTGAAATTATGCCTTTAGTATAAGTTTGATACATGCTAATGGGCATAGCATGTAGCTCATGCACTCTTCTATTGACTGCATCAACCACTTTTTTCTCCTTTCCTTTGATATGCTTGATATCAAAGTCATACTAACAAAGGAATTCCAACCATCTACTATGCGTACCATTTAAGGTTGGCTGATCAAACAAATACTTCAGACCATTATGGTCTCTCCTTAGTTCAAACCTCTTTCCCATGAGGTAATGTCTCCATTTCCTTAGAGCATGTACAATAGCTGCCAACTCCAAATCATGAGTGTTGGGCTATAAATATGTCCTAAAAACAACCTTAGTCTGACATTAATTTATCAATCGAGGATTTGTCTCATCTTTCAAGAATTTCAACAAAGTCTATGAAGATAGTCGTAGAGGTTTAAATCATGTAGATAATTCAACTAAAGTAAATTTGAGTCTATCAAAATTACTGCATTAATCAAGTTATTCACTCATTCATTGAAAACTATGAAACTGATAACTCACTCAACAAAATTGTAATCTGATCAATAACACACCATGAATCAAAACATCAATCAATTTGTTGAATTCATTTACCTAAGAAACAATAATCTAAACTGTGAAAACACTTAATGAGTCAATATCTCAATGATTATTCAACCTAGTGGAAAGAACAATGATCTACTGTATATTTAATAAGGAACAATAAATGTGATTTAAATGAAAGGAACAACAAATGCGAATTAAGCGAAAGGAACGACAAATGTGAATTTGATAAAAAGGAACAACATCTGCAAAAATGAAAGGAATCCACAAGAAAAGAACTAACGACAATTGGAAAATGGAACAAAATTCGACAATATTTAAATGAAACATCTATCCTCTGCAAATGAACAGTATAACTAATTCATAAAAGAATCCACACACTCACGAATTTATCTTAGCTGTTGCAAGGAAATTCAAATAAAAAAAATAAAACAAAATTGATACGATTATAGATGAGGCAATAAATCCTTCTAACTGGGCCCACGGTCTTCAGAAGGTACTGCTACTAAAAACTCAGTACGCAAAGATGATCAAAATGCTCAAGGATTTCATTAATTCCATAACTGGTAAATCATTTACAATGGATTATTGTACATAACAATTCAGAGATCCGAATGCTTGGTTGAATTTCTCCGGTATCCCTATTGTTCACCATCCTCTATATATTACAATGAAATAATTAAATTAAGCTATCCTGAGGATTGAGAGATCCTTAGGATTGCTTTTACTATTTATGAAGATTGCAAAAATAAAATTCAATCTTCCTTTAAACCGCTTTATGCCTAATTCCTTTGATTTCAATGGCTTATGTATCTTCAGGATCTCTTTAATTATCTTGAGGTAACAACAATTTTCCATTTTCTGCATAAAATCACAACAATTCAAACCAAATTTAAGAAAATATCTAACATCACACAATATTTTTTCCTAAAATATTTTTAACCATTTTCTTTCCTAATTACTTCAAATTAACAGAAAATTCAATCAAGAATATATCACAAATCAAAGTAATAAGGAGAATATTTATACCTTTTTCTCAACTCAACGATGAGTTGCATAGTTATTTTCATGCTATTTCAATTTTCTGGACTCATAACATATTACAAACCCATTCTGGCTGAGGACTCCTCCCAGTCCTTCTTTGCATGCATCTATACACACTACAAAATATTCATTTGGATCTGCAATAATCAGGATTGGAACATTGGTTAACATTTGCTTCAATTGATGGAAGCTTCTCTCACATTCTTCTGTCCATTGAAATTTTTTCTCCTTCCTTTGGAAGGAAGTGATGGGGTGAGCTATCCTTGAGAACCCTTAAATAAATCTTCTATAATATCCAGCTAGACCCATAAAGGATCTGACTTCTGTCACATTCTTTGGCACTGACCATTCTCTGATGGCTTCTATATCCTCAGGATCCACAACTATCCCATCTTTTGAAACAATATGCCCCAAATAATGGATATGTTTTCGATAGAATGAGAACTTGCTCAATTTTACATATAGTTGGTTCTATCTTATCACTTGAAACACCATCCTCAAATCATGTTCATCCTCTTCCTCCAACTTGGAATACACCAGGATTTCATCTAAAAAGACTATGAAAAACTTGTCTAGATATTCTCTTAATACACCATTCATTAGGCACATGAAAACAATGGGTGCATTTGATAACCCAAATGGTACCACTGTGAATTCATAATGACGATACCTTGTTTTGAAGGAAGTCTTGTTGATTTATTCATCCTTTATCCTTACTTGGTGGTACCCTGACTTGAGATCTATTTTTGAAAATATCTTGGCATCCTTCAACTGATCAAAGAGATCATCGATCCTTGGCAAAGGATACTTGTTCTTAATAGTCACTTTGTTCAATTGTTTGAAATTGATGCACAATCTCATTGTCACATCTTTCTTTTTCATGAACAAGACCAAGGCACCCCAAGGTGACACACTTGGGCGTATATACCCCTTCTTATTACAGTTCTTTCAACTCTGGTGTAATCATTTTGTAAGGAGTTTTTGACAATGGAGCTGCTCCAGGCATCTGTTTTATAGAGAAATCAATATCTCTCTTCGGGGGTAGTCCGGGTACCTCCTGGAATACATCTTCAAAATATTTTAATACTACATGGTCTTCAATATTTGACACCTTATCCTTAGGTGCTTCATCCATATGAGTTGGAAATATTTGGCAGCCCTTCCTGTAACACTTCTTCAGCTGCATTGCTGAGATTTATCTGACAATAACTACCCTTTGGATTCCCTGCACTTTCCTTGGGTTTCCTTCCTCATCCAAGAAAGTAAATGCTTTGTTACAACAGTCTAATATGGCATGGTGTTGGTCCAACCAATCCAACCCAATTAGACAATCATAGGAACCTAAAGGTAAGATTTTCAATTCAGCCCTTGTGCTCAGTCCATTCATGTCCATCAAATGAGTCTTAACCAACTCAACAACCTTTCACTTGGCTCCTATATCCAATTGCACTAACCAATATTTTCCATTCTTGATTCGTAGAAAATGAAAAATTTCCACCATTCTAAGATCTATATAACTATGACTAGCTCCTGAATCAATTAAAATAGTAATGGTTTGGTTGTTGATCATACCTTCCACTTCAATCATATGTGATTGATATTCTTCTTGCTTGTTGTCCAGGGCTACATACATCCTTGGTACACTTATTCCCATGTACTCCATTGTTTCTTCCTGTTGAACATTATGGAAATCTCTCACTTTGTCATTTCTGTGGGGGCAATATCTATACCTATGATTTCCTTTACAACCCCAACATTCCATATGTGGTTGTCTTGGCATTTTCCCACCTACTTCATCCTTCCTTGGCTCTCTAAAACCTGGCTGTCCTTAAGGGATATTTCTGAAAAAGTATGGCTTAGTTCCCTTCTTCCTCTGATACATCTTAAATTTCTTCTTGTCTTCCCAAGCCTTTTGAAAAGTGGGATTTTCTCTTTGCTGCTCATATAAGTATTTTTCTCTCCTTATAATTTCTTACATAGTTTTAGGATCATCATACTGGATCTTGTCACTGATGGAAGATGGTATTCCACTTAGATACCTTTGAATTTTGATAGTCTCATCTTTGATGAAAGGGACATACTTCAACAATTACAAAAACCATCATTCATATTCATCAATCGTCATGTTACCCAACTTAAGCTCAAAGAACTCTTTCATCTTTCGATCATAGTATCTCTTAGTCAAGTATTTCTTTTCGAAATACTTCTTGAAGTCCTTCCAAGTAACATTTTTCTCTTTAATGTGTTTCACCTACACAAGTTGATCCCATCACATGGATGCCTTCCCTTTCAGTTGATACATTACAATTCTTCCTTTTGCATGAGAGGAATAATTATGTAGTTGGAAATATTTCTTCATGCCAAGAAGCCATGTCTCGACATCTTCCTACTTCTTGTGCTCTCCATCAAAATGTAGAAGGCTTAATTTATGTTCATTTCACCCTTTAGTTCATCCAATCTAGCTCTCTTGTTCTTTCTGGTAGGAGATGGGCTTGAACTATTGTGTGCCCTCCTCTTGGAGTGCCCTTGGGAGTGCTGATGGTGTCTGCCAACACTCTGTGATTTCCACTTCTCATCAAGGGACCTATGACTTCCTAATTTACTAGAGTCACTCTCCTTATCCAATTTCATTTCTATCCTTTCCAGGCTCTGTATAAATTTTATGTTGAATTMTCCTRTTGTTCTCTGGCTTTCATGATCTATTTATTATCTTCTCGGTGAGTTTGGACATATTTCTGCAATCTTTCAATGATTTTCATCACGTCTCCCTCCTTATCTATCTCTTCTCCATTCCCATTGAAGTTTGATCCTTCAAMTTCCAAATGGACATCCATTCCTCTAGCTTCATTCTTTGAACTAGAAGAATTATGTGCCTCCTCCATGTTACACATTATTTTCGTCACCCTCATTGTTATCACTGAAATTTCATCCGCAAATGGTTACAGGAATTCAGCATCACCAAACAGTTATGAGGTCACCCATGGACCAAAAATATCACAAAATCATTCCCAAAAGTTCAAAAACTATACAAATAGTGTAAAAATTAAAGGGCGCTATGAAGACACAGGGCACGCACGCACATGTGCAAAACAGAAATGCAAGATTCGCAAACATGCGCACGATGCATGACTGTTGTCGCAAAAAGCCGCACACTTGGGAAATGGCGCATTTATGGGAGTGGTCGGCCTCCCACCCACTTCTGCTTCAACTTCCAAGTTGATTTGACACTCAAATATGGACTGGATTCGACTGGGTGGCTGGTCAAAGACCTAGAAATGCCCTAATTAGCCTCTTTACACACTACAAGCCAGTTGAACAATACCTCAAAGGAATGCTATATAAAGGCCATGGATACACTTGATTTTTCAAGGAATTCATAGAAACGTTATGATGCCATTATTCTCTTGAGGAATCTTCTATCCCTACCAAGAGTATACTTGCATCATTGCATTGGGAAATCCATCTCACCCCTTGAGTGGATTAGCAAAGAATTCTTTCACCATTTTCGTTTTCATTTTCAAAGTTGTAAGAAGAGATTATTTGTGGGGGTCCAAGAGCCCTCCCTTGGAGGAAGAAGGAACTCATAGTCCTCTTGCTTCTCGGTGTTTTCTTTCACTAATATCAGCCTTATCATTGGTGACATGGGTCTCATTGTTTCTTTTGTCCTTATGTCCCTATGTTTATTAATTTAGTTGTTGTTTTATATCTTAGTTTAATTCTTAGTTGTTCTGTTTATATTTCTTTCTCTAACCCTTTTCCTTGCAGCTGTCCTACTTAGCAAACCCAACTAAGCTTGCAAGCACCTCTATTTTTCTCACTAAGGTGATGAAAGAGGCGCAACAGATTGGCGACTCCACTGGGGAAAGGTATCAATTTCCTACCCCATTTGGGTTTTTCTAGCTCTTCTTTTGGTTTATTTAACTTGCAGGTGCATTAACTGGCCTAAGCCGCCCTACCAATCATCTAATTCCAAGGTGAATTAAGAGAATTCCACCTGGAATTTTCTTTCACGGCCGTGTGTCACCTATGCACGGGTTTTGTGGCCCACAGACATGCATCGTGTGCACATGCACTCAAGTCACAGTTTCATTCTGCACATGTGCGCTCATTAACTTTTTTCGGTCTGCACGTATGCACTCTATGCGCCTCTGTCTCCATTAAGACCCGCACACCTGTGCAAAAAATTCACATTGTAAGGTTCTTGAGATGTGGGGAAGGCCCTTAGCCTTCTTAAAAGTGATTTTATGCATGTTTTAAAGCTGCACCACACTTAGTCCCCTCTTCATATAAAGGGGTTAGTCAAAACACATAGGCACTTAGGGGGTTAAAATCATTTTTTCCCCTTTTTCTTTCATTTTTGCCACATGGATGGCTTGTTTTGACTAAAAATATAAGTTGGAAATCATTTTTAATCACATTTAACTTGCATTGGGACTAGAAGTTGGATAAAAATCGCTTAGTATGCTCTTCTCTCGTGCCTCCAAGCGACCTTGAGAATCAGAAAAAGATTGTGAAACAATTTCATCTCCCTTAAGAAGATTAAAACCTTTAGGAGAGGAAAACAACCCTTCTTGGGACTCCTCTTAGTTTATTTTTCAAACACATCTTAAGGTTGTAATGGGCCCATACATGCCCACATGTCACAAAGATAGGATAGTGCTTGAAATTTACTTTCTTAAATCAAATCACTGGGGAAGTTTAAAGGTTTTGTAACGGGCCCATACATGCCCACATGATCACAATATAGGATAGTTTCAAATCTTTTCTTAGATTACATCACAATAGGGAGTTAAAGGAATAGTAACGGGCCCACATGTCCACATGCTAGATTCCTAGGGACTTTTGAATTACGCAAGTTTGTACCAAAGGCACTTAGTTAATTAGGTAATCAACACTTGTAAGGACCAAGCGAAGTCCACATGCAGCAAGGTGACACCTAATTCATTAAAAATTGGCACACTTTCACTCATTCACACACAAATGTTACTTATCACTCACATAGCTTCTTCTTGAAACGTGGAGGTCAAATTAAGTTTCCTCCAAAGGGATTCCGAAACACCCCACCCTTTTCTTGACGAACCTATCCACTCCCATTTAAATTCAACGAGGTTGGTTCACACCCCCAACCTCTCAAAACAACTACATCTAATTTTTTTCTAAAAACTCACTAATTTTTCCTCCACAGGAGGTTCCAAAAGAATTTTTTTAGTCTAGGTAGGATTTCGGGGATAGGCATCCAAATAACTCCCCATTATCTGGTTCTCACATTGTCAAAACCATAGAAGTTGTCAAATAGGGAACTGAAAATCCTCCAAGTCAAGTGTTCCTAACACCATAAGGCAGGGGGATGCCTATGAAGGGTTGAAGGCTGAGGTCTGGTTGTTCTGTGCATCCCCCCTTGAGGCACCCACCTCTTGTATGGGATCCATCCCATGACCCATTTCTTAGGCCGAAAATCTAAATGCCGCACTTTGACCGAGATACCTAGTGACTAAATTTTAGGACATCTACCCAGGTGGCAATTGTGGGCTGCAATTGCACCTTGATCAGATTTTGTGTGAGTATTGGGAAATATCGCCAGCTCTTTTGAGATATGCCCCCTTTACCCCTCATTATAATCGATTATTTCATCCTTCACTAGTTTCTCTTCCGGTGACTTCAAACCCCACTGTTGAGTACTATTGGAAGGTCCAGTGCTATTTGAGAGGAAGGATGTTACGTCTTTTAGGACATGAACATTTGTTTTCTTTGATTCCCCACGTGGAAAAAACCCACTTATCCACATATATGCTTATTTTTCAAACCACTTTATGTATTATGCACTTCTGACAACATTTTGATACATATATTGTGTAAAGTTCAAAATTTGCAACAAAGGTTCTTGTTTACTTTCTCTCATCACATTTTTGCACACATCCACTCAGCTAGTCGGACAACATAGGGGACCCACAGAACCCCCATCGTTCCAGACACTTACTAAACCTCCCTCCTATTTTAGGGGGAGTTCCTAGTCTTTCCACCTCATCAACACCACCTTCACACACTCCTGTGAGTGCTATTGTCTTAGGATCAACTTTACTTGGTTCCACACTACTTGGGTCCACTTCCCAAGGTCTTCTGTCCACTCGCTCTCCTTTACACAAAAGAGGGGGGGCAACTTCCTCTCAAGGGGGAAGTACCAACCCACCTAGCCCCCCTCAAGGGTTAGGTTCACAACACACTCACACCATGGCTGGAGCTAATCCTCCCCCACCATTGCAGATGCCATATTTGGCCTCTATTAACATATCAAATCTAAGCAAACTCACCAATGATCCTATATTGCATGACCCCACATGGCCTGCAATGCCCACCAAACTAACTTCAGACATCCCCAAGTTTGAAGGAAAGG
>JASDQU011455125.1:50988-63781 GCA_032191745.1 Picea mariana
AGTTATGAAATTTTATTCCACTCAATCAAACTCCCTCAACACTTGCCATTATAGCCAATACTATCATTACCGCCCCTCACTCAAGTAGTAAAGGGCTGTGAACCAAATTTTCTTATGCTATATGTTTAGAATATGGCCACTATACCCACCATTTCCCAGCACTGCCACGCTTTCGACAGACATTAGCCGCAGTATGCCAAAGATTTCATATCGAACCCAGTACAGCTTCATCATCCATACCAAAAATCACTGACATCTATTATGTCACAACTTCAGTCAATGAACATATGAGATGCCCTTTCTCTCTATGTGAATCATTAGATCATTTTACATACTAGTGTCCTATGATCATTGAATACAGGCAACGCCAATTGACCCTGATTCAAACCCCTGCGCCCCCTACAGGATCGATGGTTGACCTTACCTCATCACTAGAGATTCTTCATATCATTTCTCCTGAACTCGAGGCCCTCCCAATGCCTTCGTGGTTCTTGGATGACTTATCTGAGGATTCACCCCCAAATCCCCCCAATTCCCCTACTCATTTCCATACATAAATTATACATCCAACTACCACGGGTACTCCTCAGTATTTTGATATTTGGTTTATGTCGAGCGAACCATCGCAATCTCCTTGCATTGTTCCCCCTTCTTCTTCATCACTAGGGGGCAGCCACATGACAACAGTCCATGATATCACTCTTCATGACCCCTTGTATTCCCCTCACTTTCACTGTGATGAGGAAATACTCAAAGAGTTAAACACCCCTGATTCCCCATGGGATGCGCTCCACCATCAAGCACTCTTCTTTCCATAGGAAGCCTCTACGCCTCCTAACCAACACCCCATATACGCGGTCGAAACTAGGGATTTTATCCCATCAGGGCATATTGACTGGTTCAATAACCCCATCCCTACCCCGGATGCTTTTGAAGAAGGCAACATGGCCAACATTTCCTCGACCATCAAAATTGACATTTCTATCAAAAATGGCGTCGTCGAGGAAATCACCATTGGAGCTGCTTGCACTCCTCAAGAAATCACCGCCTATAAGACCCTCTTCCAGAAATATTAGGATATTTTTTCCTGGTCATACATAGAAATGCCTGGCCTTGATCCCTCAATCATTGAACATAGCGTCGACACTTGGCCTAACATAACCCCATTTCGTCAAAAACAGTGATTGCTACACCCTTCCAAAGTAGCGGCCATCAAAGTTGATATTGACAAATTACGCGTTGTCGGGTTCATCTACCCCATTTCCTATACATCATGGGTTTCCAACCCTGTACCTGTTAACAAAAAATAGGGCACTATCCACGTCTGCATGGACTTTCATGATCTCAATCATGCATGTCCCAAAGAAAACTTTCTAGTGCCTTTCATCGATCAAATTATCGACGACTGTGCAGGCCATGAGGCTCTATCCTTCATGGACGGTTTCTCTGGTTATAATCAAATCCAAATTCACCCAACCGATCAATACAAAACTGCATTTACTACCCCTTGGGGTACTTTTGCATATCGAGTCATGCCGTTTGGACTAAATAATATTGTCGCAACTTTCCAACGGGCTATGCCATACATTTTTCACGATTTGGCTCATATCATCCTCGCATACTTGGATGACCTCATGGCTCAATCCAAGAAATGCACCCAACATCTTGATGATTTACGGATCATCTTCCAATGGTGTCGTCAGTACAATATCTGCTTGAACCCCCTAAATTGCATGTTCTGCTTCATCGCAAGGTGCCTCCTCGGATTCATCATTTGCAAAATAATTATTACCGTGGACCCCCTCAAAGTCCAAGCCATCACAGGAATTCCACCTCCCCATAATTTATGTCAACTCCAGAGCCTCCAAGGCAAGGCTAACTTCCTACGGCAATTTGTCCCAGACTACGCTACTCGTGCACACAGTTTCCTTCGCTTACTACGTCACAACATCTCATTTTGCTAGGATGAACATGCCCAAAATTCATTTGACAATCTTAAAATGGCACTCTCCAACGCCCCTTTAATTAGTGCACCTGACTACAATTGCGACTATATTCTCTACATATCAGCATCAGTTGTTTCAGTAGCAGGAGTTCTCATTTATCTAGGTGATGACAATCATGAGAATGACATCTATTATGTTAGTAAAAACCTCTCAGTTCCACCCTTGAAGTATAAACACGAAGAGAAACTAGCTCTTGCAGTCGTCCTCGCAGTCCAAAAACTGCGTCACTACATTCTGCTTTGCACAACTAAGGTCGTAGAAGATTCCAACCCTATGCAATACTTTCTCAGTCGTCGGCAAATTAATGGCAAATTTTCTCGATGGATCGTTATCCTTCAGGAGTACGATCTTGAATTATCAACACCCAAGAGAAAGAAAGCTCTCGTCCTCGCCGAACTAGTCATGACCTTCCCCTCTGACACTACCAGTGCCCCCGTCAATACTAAATTCCATGATGAACATATCTTTTACATCACTTCATATGATCCTTGGTACAATGACCTCCTCATCTACCTCCGAACTCAAAATTTCGGTAACCACCTTTCACGCGATGATCATCATCGAATTCGCCACTTGGCCCCCCACTACCTCCTCATCGGAGACATCTTATACAGGCGAGGGGTCGACACCATCCTTCGTCGCTGCCTGACCATTGACAAGGCCGATAGAGTCTTGAACGAATGCCATAGTGGTGCATGTGGGGGCCATCTTTCGGTAATATCCACTGCTCAGAAGATTATCCGAGCAGGTTACTTTTGGCCTACCTTGTTTCAGGATTACATTCACACTATGAAACGATGTGAGAAGTGTCATCTTTACACCAACAAAGCCCGAGCACCACCTTCTCTTCTTCATCCAGTCATCACTACTAGCCCTTTTTGTAAATGGGGCATCGACTTCATGACTTGTAATCCTCCCTCCAGCAATGGACACAAATACATTGTTGTCGTAGTTGATTACTTAACCAAATGGGAGGAAGCTATGCCCACCTTCAACAATACCGTTGACACCATAACACATTTTTTCTTTAACCACATCATATCTCGCTTTGGAGTACCACTCCAACTAGTTTCCGATCATAGGAAACACTTCGAGAATGAGATTTTTGTCGAACTCTCATCTCGGTTAGGATTCTCCCATGAGTTCGCCTCACCATATTACCCTCAGTCTAACGGATAGGTCGAAGCAATTAAAAAGGTCCTCAAGACCATGTTGCAGTGCATGGTTAACAAACATAAGACCAATTGGCATCATATGTTATTTTCCGCACTATGGGCATACCGTACAACTATGAAAATAGCCACTGGTTTCACACCATTTCATCTAGTCCATGGGGTAGAGGCCACTCTTCCCATCGAGTGCAAAATTCCCACCTTACGCACCGTAATTCAGCTATTACCTGACACTGCTCCAATGGAGCAGCGCTTGCTAAACTTAGAGTCCCTGGATGAAGATCATCGATCTTTATTACAGAACAATGAGGTAGCTAAAAGACGGTCAAAGGCCACCTTTGATCGCCATGTCAACCTTCACTCATTTCACGAAGGTGACCTCGTCCTTGGTTACGATATCGCTCATGACACCTTTGGCCATGGAAAATTCGAGTCACTATGGCATGGCCCATACATTATCCAACATTGCCTCACCAAAGGTGCATACATCCTGGCCTCTCCTGAAGGCCTCTCTCTCAAAGAACCTATCAATGGGTTATACTTAAAAAAATTTATGCCTAAGCGTAGCAGTTATACTTTAGGTTATTTTCTTTTTATAGTGTTTTTAATCCGTTTTCCATCCCTCATGTCTAAAACTATCATTTATGCTATTGACAGATGCTTCCTCCACTGGCCTACCACATCAATTACACCGATGGCACCAACCATTGGACACAAAATCTCGCTTCGGCTACTTGGGCTCTCTACACCCCCTCACATGAAATGCTCCATTCAAGCGGCATATGTTTGGGTTCAACGACCAATAACCAAGACAAATACACTTCCATCATTGGCCTCTTAGTCTATGCCCAACATCATCGTATTCGTCACCTTAGCATGTTACCTGACTCTCAACTAGTCATTCTTCAGCTCAACAATGTGTACAGTGTCTGCGATCCTTGCCTCTTTCGCAAATACCTGCNATACTTTAGGTTATTTTCTTTTTATAGTGTTTTTAATCCGTTTTCCATCCCTCATGTCTAAAACTATCATTTATGCTATTGACAGATGCTTCCTCCACTGGCCTACCACATCAATTACACCGATGGCGCCAACCATTGGACACAAAATCTCGCTTCGGCTACTTGGGCTCTCTACACCCCCTCACATGAAATGCTCCATTCAAGCGGCATATGTTTGGGTTCAACGACCAATAACCAAGACAAATACACTGCCATCATTGGCCTCTTAGTCTATGCCCAACATCATCGTATTCGTCACCTTAGCATGTTACCTGACTCTCAACTAGTCATTCTTCAGCTCAACAATGTGTACAGTGTCTGCGATCCTTGCCTCTTTCGCAAATACCTGCGGGTTAGACTTTTATCTTGACATTTTGATTCCATTACATTTACACATATTCCAAGACAATTGAATCAAATTATAGATAACATAGCTAACATTGTGTTAGACTAGCATATATCACATCAAGATACCTCTACACATACATAAACATATCAAAAACCTCTCATAGCATATACATAGATTAAACATCATCAAACATTACAAAACACATGTAAACATCACATAGATCTCAAAATGTATACTCATGTATATATAAGTCAGTCCATAGTGCCATTCAAATGTTTAAGTACAAAAATACAAGTATTTGCAGGCCAGTGAAGCACCTCGGTACAAAATGGGCTCACCAGCCTATATACAAAAAATACAAAAATACATAGATCACCACTCAAGGTTCCTCTAGAGCACCACATCCTACCCCTCCCTCAGGCGGTGGTCCCCCACCCACTACTAGTCCCTCCTAACGAGGAGGTAACCGTTCGTTCATAGCAGCACCTTCTACTTCTGCTCATCGTACCACGACCCGCCACAGTGGCAAAACCCCATGCACTGCTCCAGGATGCCCTCATCTTGATACATGACCACATGCCCTCAAGCATGCCCTGTAGCACCGCCTCCAGGTGATGGCGTATGTCTCAAAATATGCTTCGGCATCCACCAGAGGAGCATGTGATGGCCTGGCACCTGGGTCATCAAACTGACATCTCCTCGCTGTTCTCTCAGGATCAGCTGGTCTCACCCCGACGTCCTCATGTTGACGTCTCTCTCCTACTCGCAGCCCTCCCCGCGGTGGTCTCTCCGGCTCCTGGCGAGATGACGCCCTCATCAACTCCACCTCACGCCTGTGAGGTGCCACATCTACACATACAAATAAGAAACATATAGTATCAACATCTACATCATATAAATATGTCATGCTATCTCAAAAAACATATATATAACGCTCACAAACATACCTCAGTGATCAAAAACCTCCCCTGGAGGTAACACCATGTTCGGATCCTACCGGAAGTCAACACCAACATAGGGGAATTGCAATATCACATGCGACATCTGTCGCCACACTAGCGTCGCCTCAGTTGTAAATAAGTGGCCACCCTCGCCACCACCGTGCTGAATCAAAATAGTCGACCACCACTTTATTCATGGCTCTCGTGCCCCAGGGGCACCCAATAAAATCCTAGGGTGCAACATAGGCACCCTCTCCAAAAACCAGGCCACTAGGATGGACCCAAAGGAAAACTCGCCTGTATCTGTGGACTGACAGTGGTCCAATTGCCCTACCATCCTGGCATGTAGCGTAAGCCCCCAGGTGAAGTGCTCACCGGCCAGTACCCTCTCCATCACACACAGTTGACCGCCACTTATCTATTGTGTCGCTAGGGACCCATACACTCTCACAATAATCGCTGCTATATAGCAATGCGCTAGAGAATCCATCACCCCAATGCTCACAACAGTGCCCGACATAAAGTTTGCCCCCGAAAATAACCTCCGGCCCACTGTCACTGGCGCCACATCCCTAGGCATTACCGGCTCCGCCGGTAGGCGCATTCCCCAAAATGGGAGCCCATTCAAAAAATATATGTCCTCCACCACAGTGAAGGCAATCTGCTCTCCCTGTACTAAGAAGCAATGCATGTCCGGTCTCCACATTCAGATAAGGAACTGCAGGAGATACTCCTGCACCCGTATCAATGGGCACTCAAGGAACTTCAGCAGCCCACAGGCTGCCAAAGTAGCACATACCCCCAGATCCTCAATCGCCACAACATCTCTCAGCTGATACCAATCTTGCTCTTGCCACCCAACCGACATCGTGCAAGAAGATCCCCTGCAGCCACATAAAATAGTCCTAGGTTATCCACATGGACCATAAACAACATCAAAAAGATAAGTTTTACACCCGTCAACCTTGCCTTCAAGGCGCGGTTGTTTAACCCATAGGCGCACACACATGCACGCCTGTTCACTCCATAGGCATGCACTCAGGTGCGCCTGTCCATCTTACAGGGGCGCCTTCATGCACCCCTATCACAAACATAGGCACGCATCAAAGCGCGCCTATCCAATGCACAGCCGCACACACAAGTGCAGTTGTATAGCCAATAGACACGCACATAATGCGTGCCTTCACCCCCCTTACAGGCACCCCCATGTGCACCTAACCGGTGGGTAGGCACGCACTTGTGCGTGCCTACTTCCGGATCGCCCATGCACATGGGGGTCCATACCCATAAAACCCCCTGTACGACCCTCCATACAGCCCCTGCCCAAAAATGGAAATCCTAATTCTATGCAGGATGATCAGACCACTAACCTGAAGCTCGTTGGACCTTGATCAGATGCCTCATCTTCCCAGAATCTCCATATCTCCTCTAAATACTTCTCATCCAGTCACTATAGCAACAATTACAAATGAGGTGGAAATGTGGGCCCTACAACTATATATAGGCCTTTTCACCAAACTTCCACTCACCATTCTGGGAGCTCTGAGTGTCCATTTCTCGATCCATCTTCATCCACAGGATCAGAAACACGTCATTTACATCATGACAGTCCCTGGGCCTCTTTTCATCCTAAGCCCCTGGGACACCATTTTTTCATACCCCAACCAGGTACGCATGTGCATATTCAAAATTATCAAATAAATGCTCATATGTTCGATTCTCTTTAGATATTGTTCACATAGGGTATTTGGTTTTCATGTGTGCAGGTATGTGGTCATCATACATCAACACAACCCCTTCAGGTATATACTCAGCATTGGCATGTAGTCATACCCTCTGAATCTCACTTGCATCTCCAGTCACACCCTCTGACATTTGCCTCTAGGATCCCCATCTTTGGCTCTGTAGTACCAACACCTGCATTTGCATCTTTGGTACTGACACCCAATATCACTATCACCCACATGAGTTGTCCCATTCATAGCACCCTTTTGCACACTGACACTCATGTTGTTTTCCAAACCTTTAGGGATGGAAGTCCCGATAGTCTTACATCATGTCGCGAATCAACTACATACTCATTCTCCTCATTTTTCTAGCTTTCCCACCGGATTCCCAGATTATCTCTTCAAAATTCTATTTTTTACTGCACCTCCGCAGTATCATGAACCCTCCATTTCATCCACAATTAGTTTGCCCATCTGCAAATTTCCCTTCATTTCACCTACCTCATACAGAAACCCACCCATGGGGCCCCCACCCTCCACCAGTTCTTTGAGAAAATTGTGCCCTACTTGAGACAACCATGTCACATTGGGGCACTCGTTTCTGTATTTGTACACTTATCCCAAATTATTCTTTATTTATTGTACAAATGCCTTTGTTTCCAGAAGTTGCATTACCTTTTTTTTGTCACCTTTGGCTACCTTATTCCCTTTTTGGCAAATGAAACCCATGTTGCCCTTGGTTGGGGCACTCTTTATCATCTACCCTTATTGACATCGTTCGTATCCTCTGAGTATCCCACAGGCCACTTACCTCTTCCCTCTGAGTTTGTTCACTTTATCCTGCCTCTAGCACAGCTTATCCCACATCTTGTTGTCCCCCTGACACTCAACTTAGTTGACCAGTTGCGACCACTTATACTTCACATATAACCCCAACCAAGGGCAGTCTTGAGTCTCCATACATCTTGACTTCATGTACCTCCTCCAATTCCTAACCTCACCTCGTAGATTTCACGAAGCCCTCTGCTTCTGAGAGTCACGTCTCCCTTTTGTCGACATCAACACAATTTTCCAGAAGGGTGACAGTATCTTGATTCTCAATACTTATCCAATGAGAGATCTCAAACGGAACAGGGAGAACCACAATTGCTCCCTGATGTTGTTGACCCCCATAACATTCAACGTCAACACTTTCTCATGCTACCATCAACACTTTCTCATGTTACAATGGGTCTTACTTTGCGACTATTGCAATTATTTCTTATATTTGCCGAAGACCTCTGAACCTGGCTGGGCTATCAATGCCTACAGAATTCATGATACTTCTTACAGATATTGCTGCCTACTTTTCAGAGTAAGTTCCTCTGCAGAATTGTCTTCTGCCTTTATCACGACCACCCCCAAGGGCACTGCAGTTGTCTACATCAACACTTCATTCCCTTTTGAGTTACATGAAACGAGCATGGGGCATGCCCGCCTCATTTGTACACAGTTTATTTATACACACCTTATGAAAGTCGGGTTCTACAGGTTCCTTTTTCCCTCCAATGGATAGCTTTGGACAATCCCACTATCGCTCTCTCTTACAACAACACTCTCAGTAGAAGAAACATTGATGATTTTGGATATACGTATGCTCCTAACCTCATCCATCAGGGGGCAACTGTTATCACTGAAATTTCATTCGCAAATGGTTACAGGAATTCAACATCACCAAACAGTTATGAGGTCACCCATAGACCAAAAATATCACAAAATCATTCCCAAAGGTTCAAAAAATATACAAATAGTGCAAAAATTAAAGGGCGCTATGAAGACATAGGGCGCGCGTGCACATGCGCGAAACTGAAACGCAAGATTTGTGCACATGCGCACGATGCGTGACTGTTGTCTCAAAAATCCGCACACCTGAGAAACGATGCATTTATGAGAGTGGTCAGCCTCCCACCCACTTCTGGTTCAACTTCCAAGTTGATTTGACACTCAAATATAGACTGGATTCGACTAGGCGGTTGGTCAAAGACCTAGAAATGCCCTAATTAGCCCCTTTACACACTACAAACTAGTTGAACAATACCTCAAAGGAATGCTATATAAAGGCCATGGATACACTTCATTTTTCAAGGAATTCATAGAAAATTTATGCTGCCATTATTCTCTTGAGGAATCCTCTATCCCTACCAAGAGTATACTTGCATCACTGCATTGGGCAATCCATCTCACCCCTTGAGTGGATTAGCAAAGAATTCTTTCACCATTTTCATTTTCATTTTCAAAGTTGTAAGAAGAGCTTATTTGTGGGGGTACAAGAGCCCTCCCTTGGAGGAAGAAGGGACTCATAGTCCCCTTGCTTCTTGGTGTTTTCTTTCACTAATATCATCCTTATCATTGGTGACATGGGTCTCATTCTTTATTTTGTCCTTATGTCCCTATGTTTATCAATTTAGTTGTTGTTTTATTTCTTAGTTTAATTCTTAGTTGTTATTTTTATATTTCTTTCTCTAACCCTTTTCCTTGTAGTTGTCCAGCTTAGCAAACCCAACTAAGATTGAAAGCACCTCTATTTTGCTCACTAAGGTGATGAAAGAGGTGCAACACTCATGATCATTAATGATGTAAAGCTATCTTTTGCCTTCAGAGAGGTTAGTGGCCTGAATTCCTGAAGAAGGAAGGGAGAATAACTTTCCTTCAGAGAAGAAGTTGTGTTTTCCTCTGTAAAAACCCTATTTTGGAGGATTTTCATGGGCTGCACCATAGATAGGGTGCATAAATGCCTGATTTCTACATGCTTCACTATATCTACTACGTGAAATTTTCGTAGGCTGCACTATAGCCAGGTTGCAGTGGCCTTCGTACGTGGGAAAAATGAGCATTTTTTCGATGCTTCTATAAGGACAAATTTATATGGTGAGGTGGCCTCTGAATGGTTTGGATCTTACTCGCTTTCATGATTTAGTGGGATCATCCTAACCTCCTCACCTTATCCTCTTCAACTTATAAAAGGAGAGGAGCTCTCGTGGAGAAAGTTGGTTGGATTTGGCTTGGAATTATTAGCTTGGTTAGAGTGGCTTTGAGCTTTGATTTTGTCAAGATAGATATCAAATCTATAGTCTTAGAATTCTTGGATCAAATGTGTGTGGGAAGCAAGGAATTGTTGGAAGGAACCTTACGACATCAAGGCATCTGGCTATAATCTCTCTTCCTATTATTAATATAATATAGTGGCATGTTTCTTTCCCATATAATTATCTTTATTTTATTTCATCATTCCTTGATCATATGCATAGGTTGTCATTGAATATACTATCTCTACTTTCACTTTGGTTGGTTTGTGTCTCACTGCAGGATCAGTATCACAAGAGCATCGAAGCGAAACAAGAACAACAAAGACATAAGGAAGCGACATTTAAAGGAATGTCTATCATCTTTTGTTCGATAGTAAATTTGATGATTAGAGCCTAGGGAAAGTGTGATGTCCTATCATGTTTTGTTTTAGATCTAGGTGGATCTAGGGGGATTAGTCTATGTCCACATTCACCGATTTACCCGTCAACACTCCATTTCTCTGCACTAAGTGACAATTCAGTTCTGTTCTAACAATTGTTAACTCTCCAAACACAATGTGCAGTCAACCGAAATTTGTTAGGCCATCAGTCCTTAACAAATTCCACAGTATTCATAAATGAATCTAATTCAAGAAAACATTCATATTTAGTTCTATGGTTCTTGAGCAATCAAGAATCCCCGCAAATATTTTCTTTCTGATCTTTTCTCTATTCTGCAATAATTGTTTTCGGGCACTAGCCCCTTTCTCTAAGCCCCGAATCCATATGACCACAGGTTGTGGCCAAGCGCTATATCAATAGGCACTTACTTAGGACTTCGAGCCTCCGAATTTAGAAATTTTAAAAGAACATCAGAACAAATATCTCGAAGTTCCGGATTAACCAACTCGCGAAGTAGGGTGGATCAACAGTCCAAAACTACCCAGCATGCAATGGTTGACACCCATTGTGGAATTTCAAGCATCTGAACTTCGGGACTTCGGATCTTCGGAGCTTCAGGACTTCAGAGGATTTCACATCTGTACACCCCCAACACCCTGAGCCATTAATCTCTAAACACTTCCATGTCACCTTTGGTGACATCATTACGTCTCGTCACCTCGGCGTTACAAAACTTTTTAAAGTTCTTCATTTCGTTCCCTTATCAAACATTCTTCCACAGTGTCAAGTCTTCAGATTTCAAAACTGGTGCCATGCACCATTGTGACCATTAGGGCCCCACCACCCATACTCGAGAGGAGCTCCCCATGGAGAAACATTACAAACAGACATTTGGGCCACTCAGACATGTGACACATGTCACCTTCCAAATGACATTTCAATATTTGGTGGCTCTTCAATCCAATGACATGTGGCACAAATCCCATGGTTCCACGTCTTTTACAATGACATCATCATGCCATGTTACTCCAAAATTTCAAGATTCGGAATTTTTTACGCCTGCTTCCTTCCAGTCTTCTGAATTATGAATTTCTAGACTTCTTTACCCTCCAGGTCCACATAGTACAACTGTCCACAATCCAAGTGGGGGTATGTGGTAGGCATAGGAGAGATCCACATCATCTCCAGGTGACATCATCATGACTCACTACTTTGGCTCTTCGGGGCTTCAGAGATTTGGGCTTCGGGAGTTATTGCCTCCACACACACTAATTCTCCCGAACGTCGAAATCCCGAACAATAAAATATACTCATACGTGTCCCTCTTGACGGAAGGTCCAGTTTAACTCTGGACTTCGGAGATTCAGGGGCTTTCACCCTTCACCACTACATTTTCCCCTTTTCAACTTGGCTTGATCCAACAATAAAGCTTCTCCCCAGATCTACGGTGTAGATCTCCTACGAGACTTCGAAGCTTCAGGATTCAGCCCTTCTCTTATTTTTTCACCTAACTTCACCAAAGTTGCGAAGTCTGAAGGGATTCTAGGTTAACCCTCCTTCACTTTCTCCAGATCTGATGGTTGTAAAGGATTCCCCTTCTCCCGAACATATCCTACGGCCCCAACACCACGAATGTTGTGACTTCTTTCTCTGTGGCCATTTCTTAAAATTATTACACCTCCTGTGTTCCAAACAATGTCCAAGTGTTCTTTCAATGCCCTTCTAGCACTTTGTACATAAAAATTCTCTAGACTTCCTACCTTGAATTTCTCGTTTGTGGCCCCTCTAGGTTCTAGGTAGGAACCATGGGATCTGAACTTGAATTTTTTCCATTTTGACAACAATTCATTTCCGAAAATTTTTCTTCAACTTCCACTAACATGGCCCATCAAGTCTCAGTGTTGAAACCATGGCTCTGATACCAATTTATAATTTCCCCAGCCACCAACACGCCGGGAAATGCCACTACTCGGACACTTCACTTATCTCAACTATATATGATACCAATTTTATACGTCCCCATCCACGAACAGGGTGGGCAACGCCACTAATCAGACACTTCACTTAGCTTAAATAGCTCTAATACCAATTTGTAACGTCCCCAACCACCAACAGATTGGGCAACACCAAAGAGGAACATATATATATATA
>JASDQU011455126.1:0-15453 GCA_032191745.1 Picea mariana
CAAGACATATAAGAAAAAACATTCCGTGGTTTTCTCCCGATTTGGGTTTCCACGTAAAACACTGGTGTACTGTGTATGTGTGTGATTTTTTATTTCTTACTGCTCATTATTGGATAATAATTCTACATTGATATAACATTTGAAGAAAAAGGATTATAAATACGCTATTACTGATTCACCCCCCTCTCAGTAATCCAACATGGAATTTTGAGTATGTATTCAATTTATATAAAGTAATGCAATTAACCAAATATCATGTGCTATGGTCAAAGTATTTGATAGTATTTGATATCATAGGCAACTATGGATTTGATAGTTATGAAATTCATCATATTTAAGGCATGGAAAAATACATTTTCATTTATCTCCTTATAGTAAGGAGTATAGGCTTGGATATATTTAGGTATTTTAAACTTTAATTTACAAAACATTACAAACTAGCTCTTCTCATGTTTTATGGTGACTTTATTGAATTCGACATCTCTAGCTAGGAATTAATTTCTATTGATATTTGTAGTTGTAGAGAAGGTCATGTAAGATGGAAATGGTGGATAAATCATGGTTGTGAAAAATATGATCTATCATATTAAGTTGGATGTAGGGGATTGGGTTAATAGAGTTATTGGGACGAATGATTTAGATGCTACATCCCTTAAGTTTAGATACTACATGCCTTTATTGCTTCCTTTCAATTTCAAGGAGGATAAAAAGAAAGGTTTCCAAGTAACTAAGGCTACACTCCCTCATGCAACTCTCTCTGAAGCTTAGATACACTTTGTTTTTGCCACACATTTCAGAAGTGTATATACAAGAGTCATGGTTCTCCAATCATTTGAAATTGTCAATGTGGATTTTAATGGTCAACAGACATCCTCATAAAAATAAAGCACAAACACCAGTGTCAAATAACACATATTAACATGTATTCTATTTTCACACTTATTTTATAGTTTAATGATGTTACCTCTGCTCATTGTTATACTCGACTCATAAACACAATTTCCTAAGAGGTTTTAGATGATTGTTCTTGTTTGTATTGCACACAATTTGGATTTCCAGTGTGTGCTCAAATTAAATTAACTACAAATAGTTATATCGTGAACGAAATCTCTTTTACATGATCATCCACTTGTTTTTGTACCAATTTTTTTATTCTCTGTACGTGTAAGTAAAATTAGTGAGAAAAATGAGAAACCACAAATAATTGAGGGGGAAGCAATGTTGGTATTGATGTTTCAACATCCGGAAGACATTCTCCTAGATTGGTCATGCGGATTTGACCAAGGGAGGATGATATATTCACTCACGGGGCTATGCTAGTGGTGAATGGCCCAGGATGTTGATGGTTCTCCAATTAGAAACATTGAGCAGAAATTCTCCCAAATTGGTCATGATAATGACCAAGGGAGAATGATACATTCACTCACGTGGATTTGCTAATGGTGAATGGCCCAGGCATAGTCTTTCACCTTAGTCATGCTGATTTGATAAGGACTGATAAAGACTCAAGATGCTAGATGCTTTCACATTGCTTGCTCCAGGGTGGAGTGATCTATATTAATTAAACGTGTATGTGAGGAAATAATCATCAACATAAATATTATTATATAATAATATATTTATAATATAATGTATAAAGCTTGATTATTTGTATAAATATATAAATAATTAATAATTAATAATTAATAATTAATAATTAATAATTAATTAATTAATTAATTAATGAAAAGACAATAATGGAAAATACACGTCCATTAAATGAAAGGGCACTCCGCCCAAGTATATATGTCGGGCCCCTCAATTGTAATATATAATCTCATATAATATTTTACTTACAACAACATCTCATATAATATTTTACTTACAACAACATCTCATACAATATTTACTTACTGTTTTTAGTTGAAATTTTCAGTGTGTAAATATTCTATGATAACAGTAAATTATAAGGCAATAATTATCAGATCTGAAAATCAGAAAATTCAACATGGTATCATAGCATACCTAGGGTTGAAAGAGAAAATTCAACATGGTATGAGAGCGAGGTTAAAATATTTCTAGTATAAGTCTTTTTCGAAGCTAGTTAAAAGATTTTAGTGCCATATCTGATAGATCTACTTCAGATATTTTATTTTTTGCAATTGTATGGTCATGGTCACAAGTGGCCTATGCACACAGAGTGACCACATCCCCTTTGGTCACCACTTGAATAATTACAGGGCGCAACTGCCTTAAGGATTGATTTCTCCTGGAAGACATGGATCTTCTTCATGAAGACCAAGGATGAGGTCTTCAACAGATTCTAGGAGTTCAGGGCTCAGGTAGAGAACTTGACAGGGAAGAAGATCAAGGTGCTAAGGTCAGATAATGGAAGAGAKTACACTTCTAGGGACTTTAGTGATTTCTACAAGGAAGCATGGATCAAGAGGGAGGTCCAGTACATATCCAAAAATGAGCAAATTGTAGACATTCTCACCGAGCCTCTGTCTAAGACAAAGTTTGTATACTTCAGAGACAATCTTGGAGTGATGCAGGATGTCTCCCTCCTTGAGAGGGAGTGTTGATGTTTCAACATCAGGAAAACAATCTCCCAGATTGGTCATGATGATTTGACCAAGGGAGGACGATACATTCACTCACGAGGCTATGCTAGTGGTGAATGGCCCAGGATGTTTATGGTTCTCCAGTTAGCAACATCGGGMAGACATTCTCCCAGATTGGTCATGCTGATTTGAYCAAGGGAGAATGATACATTCACTCACGAGGCTTTTCTAGTGGTGAATGGCCCAGGCGTAGTCTTTCTCCTTAGTCATGCTGATTTGATAAAGAGTGATAAAGACTCAAGATTCTATATGCTTTCACATGGCCTTCTCTAGGGTGGACTGATCTATATTAATTAGACGTGCATGTGAGGAAATAATCATCAACATAAATATTATTATATAATAATATATTTATGATATAATGTATAAAGCTTTATTATTTATATAAATAATTAATAATTATTAATAAATAAATTAAAGAAAAGATAATAATGGAAAAGACATGTCCATTAAATGAAAGGGAACTCTGCCCAAGTATATATGTTGGGGCCCTCAATTGTAATATATCATCTCATATAATATTTTACTTACAATGACATCTCATATAATATTTTACTTTCAACAACATCTCATACAATATTTACTTACTATTTCCACTATGTAATTATTCTATGATAACAATTAATCATAAGGCAATAATTATTAGATTCGAAGATCAAAAAATTCAACAGTTGGGTCCTCTCATCATTCTACTTAACTAGGAAACTCCAAGTTGTCTTATTGCATGCAAGGAAAATGAGCCAAACAAAGGAAAATCCATGTGCCATTGTTGTGTCATGGTACTCATATCAACAATAAACATACTTACCAACTTAACGAGAACTCTACAAAGTTCTTGTTTTTTAGGGGGTCACATTTTTACCCTGTGTTTAAAAATGGTGCTACCGGTAGCACCCCCTCTCCCTTTTTAGGTGTTTTTCTTGATATTTTAAATTTTCTGATCCACAATAAATCCACATTATTTTTTTAAATGCTTATTTTTTCATCTATTTTCAAATTGTTCAATTTTTTTTCTCAATGATGTTTTTTCATCTATTTTCATTTTTTTTTGGTTCAATGGTATTTTAATCATGTTTCCATGCTTCATCCAATGTTTAAAATATTGTACACCATTTTTTTTTTTTAAATTAAGATTTTTCATATAATTATGTGTCCTCAATNAATTTATGGTTCCATACTTTTTTTTTTTTTTGTGACTGGCAGAATCGACAACTAGCGGTTCTAATACTCGTGTCACATGGGGCCGGTTCCTGTCTGCTGCCTCTATAACCTCCAATTGCTCCCACACAACCCACAAGCACGTGGCACGGGTAAATCGGGGTGAGAATCAAATGTGAAACCTCATTTTTACATTTCCTTCCATTTACACGACACTTGACAATCGGTTTACACCCCTGCGGGATGGTTTCATACTTTTTAAATATAGTGGAAAATATGATTTTTAACACATTTTTTACCTTTACTTTACTACATGGAAAATAATTGTAGTTAAATAATACTAATTTTAAATATTCACCAAAAAAATATAATTCATATTTTTTTTGATAAATTAAAAACTAAAAAAAACTAAGAAAACAAAAAGATTAAAACAAACAAACAAACATTTTAAAAACAATTTTTTATTAAAAAAACCATTAAATAAAAACGTATAAATCTAAAGAGGAAAAAAAAACCACAAATTAAAAATATATATAAAAAGTAAGAGAAAATAGAAAAAATTAAAAAAAAGGTAAACAATAAATTTATGGCCAAAAAAACTTTAAAAATGTGAAAAAAACAAAAAAAAAAATTAAAAACATATATATAAAACCCCAAATTAAGAAACCTAAAATAAAAAACTTTAATACACAATTTTAAAAAAATTAACAAAAGTACTTTAAAAAACCTTAAAATTACAACAACAAAAAAAATTAAAATTTATATAAAAAACTTAAAAATAAAATTTAAATGAAAATCGTTCATAAAATAGATAAATAAATTATAATATAAGTTATATACATGCATAAGCTCTTCAATTTAGCAGTCAAGCAGGGCTTCCCTAAACTCTGGACACAAAGCCTCATTGTTCCTATTTTTAAAAATGGGGATAGAAACATTCCCTCTAATTATAGGACCATTACGATTAGCCCAATTTTAGCCAAGCTTTATGGAATTATTTTGGAAAAGAAGATTAGTCTTTGGCTTGAAAGTCACGGCAAAAGAGCTAAAGGCCAGGTCAAGTTTAGAAGATATCATTCAACTGTGGACCATCTTGTTACCTTTAGGATCATTCCAGAGGAGTTCCGCAATACTAAAACTAATATTTTCTGTTGTTTTGTTGACTTTAGAAAAATGTTTCACATGGTTCCTAGGAAAAACCTTTGGAATAGGTTAGAAGAGATAAAAGTGCCTCTTGAGTTGAGGGATGCTGCAATAAGGATGTATGAGAACGTTATTGCTAAGTTTAAAAACACTGAGGGCTGGTCAAAAGAGATTAATTTCATATATGAAAACAACAACTTGGAGGAAGTGACTTCATACAAATATCTTGGAATTGATATTCACCACAAGCTCAATTGGAATTATATCATTGAGAAGACGATTATTGGGGGATGGAAAGCTTATTATGGGCTTGAAAACAATTGTAAATGAGATGATCTTTGGAGTTGGGATAAGAAGAAACTCTTATTTGAGACTCTTGTTACACTTGTTATTCTTTATGGATGTGAAGTCCGGGGCTGTAGTATATCTCGTGAATCCTTGAGAATAGAGCAAATACAAAAGAATTTTATAACCTATAGTTTCAAAATTAAAGGAAATACACCCTATCCCATCCTCCTCTTAGAAACAATCCTCTCCCCCATTGAAAGCATGGCTATGAATAGATACCTAATGTATAAGAACAAGTTAAACAACATGGAAGACAAGAGGATTCCTAAAATTGCTTCAAAATTGAGTCATAACCACCATTGACTCAAGCGAGGATGGCATAAAGATGCCTGGTCTTGGCTAAACTATTGGGGAATCATGGAAGACACCATTTTGCAGAATACAAACACTGTTAAAAAAACGTCAAATCAAAATTTAAGGAGAAAATGTGGCGTGATAAAGAGTTTGAGGAAAAAAGAAAATTAAGGTATTTTAAGGATGTAATCAAAGTGTAAAGAAAAAAATAAGCATTGCTAAGATAAGAACAAATTCTCACGAGCTCCATACTGAAACTGGGCGTTGGTCAATTCCTAAAATGATATGGGATGAAAGAGTGTGTCACCTTTGTGACACTAAGAAGGTTGAAGATGAAAATCACTTTCTCTTAGATTGTCCAACCTATACCCATATTAGATCTAATTTTCAAAATATTTGTCACACTACCAACCTTCCTTACCTCTTAACTCAACAAAAGTATGGTGATCTTGGAAAGCTTCTCTTAATGCTTTTTGAGCACAGAAACAAAATTCTAAATAATCACAAGTAATCACTTACCCTCTTAAGGTCCGATAGATCAATTCGGTCTTAGTGGACATTAATCATCATCATCATCATCATCATAACTATATATTATATAGTTATATTAAATATAACGATATAATTTATATATAAAGTTTTTAAATTTTCTTTTTTAAATTTTAAATGAAATTTAGTGTTTAAATTTTATTTTTAAAATGTTTTTTAAAATAAACTTTTAGCTTAGGCAATTTTAGTATTTTTTGCCGAATATTTTTTATTTTATTTTAGATCTTTTCCTTTTAAATATATTTTTGAATTTTGTTTCTTTTTGAGTACTTTTTTTTTTTCATTTTTTTAATACATTTGAAGAAATTTTTTATTATAAAAAAATTTGGGTTTTGAATATATTTTTAAATATGTTTTTGTCTTCATTAAAAAAAAATTGGGAAGATTTTCTCCTTTCTCTTTATTTATTTTTTAATGTAAATGGAAAAAAAATGTTAGTAAATAAATTTTCAAGTGACCAGTTAGGATGCAATTTTGGGTTTTTTATTTGTGTAGTGATTTGTTGTCAAAGCCACAGTTTCAATTAGGTCGTAACTAACTACAATTTTAATGTTTAGAAAAAACATTTTGCTTTAAGTAGTGTCACATTTTTATTTAGGTGTTGATTTTAAGGTTTTTCCAAGCAACTGTTTTATGTTTTAAGGCCATGCTTGAAAACTGTTGTAATTTTGACCCGATTAGAAAAAGTGGTGCTATTGGTAGCACAAATTTTTGATTTGGCAGTTGATTTTAAAGTTTTTATGAGCAACCATTTGATCCTTTAAGCCCATGCTTGAAAAAAGTTGTAATTTTGATCTGGTTACAAAAAATGGTGCTACTGGTAGCACCACTTTTTGATTTAAGGGTTGATTTTCATGTTTTTAATGCAAAAATATGGGTTTTAAGGGATAGAGTTCTCGTTTTGAGGTCACCGTTCTCATTAAGTTGGTAACTTTGTTAATAGTATTTCCACTTAATATCATGTATGCAAACTAATTATAATTCAAATGATTTTGTGATTATGCACATAACTCAATCACTAGATTTGTTAATTGGGATTTTTCTAAGAGAAGAAGAGACGAGTAGGCCTTAATAAGGGTATAAAATAGCTAGAGATGAAGGGAAAAAGAAGAGGGAGACAAGGGATAAGAGAAAGAGGAAAAGGAAGAGGGAGAGGAGGAAGAGGGATAAGAAAAATAAGACAAGGGGGGAAGAAAAAGAGGAAGAGGGAGAGTAGAGGGGAGGGAAAAGAAGAGGGGAAGAGGAAGAGGGAGGTATGGAAGGTGAGGAAGAGAGAGAGAGGGATACATAGACGATAATATGGAGAGGAAGAAGAGGATATGGTCCATGAATATTCCCAAAACTTATTGAGTCAGATGGCCTCAAATTCTGCTAAAAATATATGCACATTGGAGAGCTTGTCAAGAGCTTTCCAATGCAATTTGAATGGGGTTAAATATACATTGTATGAAAAATATATGGCCTACTGAAGATAAATTCAAATAGGTTAAAAAAAGGTACAATGCTGACAAGTGGACTAATCATATTATGACACGTAGACTATCAGAAGGCAACATGTGGCAAGGTTTTATTGGTCAGGTTCATGTATGGTAATCCCAAAAAATTTGCAATCCTAACTTCAACATGGCATCAACCCTTCCTATTTGATTATATTGGCATGGATATGGCATTATAAATACTATTGGTTATCAAATCCCAGTCAATGTGGGATACACCAATTATGAATGGATTTAAAATAATATTGTTATTCATGCCACCATACATTCCAACCCAACTATGGAATATGCGTTATCAACATACCTTAATTGTAATATGCATTGTAATATAAAGCATATAAAATCATGCAATATGTTACATGTGGGATATATATACCTAGAAAAAAGGTAAAGGGTAGCTGCAGGGGGATTTGACCCTCAATATTTTCTACAAAAGAGTAGTGCCTTACCACTATACCACACACTTGCTAAGTGCTATAAAATGGATTGAATTGTATTTGATTACAGAGATAGAAGACCCTTTAATGGGAAAATAGGAAAGTTGTGTTCATAGTTGTAGGAAGAATCCATTAAAGGTCATGAGCCCCATGCTATTGTCTTCCTCGAGAACACTAGTGACTCTTTTGTAGATTGAAGACCGTTCTTTGATATAAAGAGATGAAATATTGTACTTTGCATCATTTTTGATGGATTGGTTCCTTAATTGAAGCGAACTTGGAGTGGTAGCCCAGGGGGGTGAAATCCGTTATCAATTAGTTGAGTATTGTCTATGATTATTTCTATTCTATTCTCAATTTTAATTCTTTAAATTACTAATTTTAATTTATTTAAGCTAAATTTTAAAAAATTACGTGAAAATTGAGAAGCTTTGTATAAGAATTCAAATTAGTGTAATGAAACAATTTAGCACTAATTTTGGATCAAGTTTGTTATTAGAGTAGTTGATTAGGGATACGTTGATTTGGATTTGCACAATAATTGGTATTAAATTCTAACCAAGTCTAAGCTCAAACATGGAGAAGGTTCACTTGAAGATTACAATCCTAAGATTGGTTTGAGACGTGCATTCCAAAGACAAGAAATTGAATATCCAAGGGAAGAAAACCTCACCAAGTTTGAAATAATGTTTTGGAAAGATTTTATCGACATGAAAACCATGGTGAAAGAGTTATAGAGAGAATGAAAGAAGAAGGGAGAAGACCGAAGTCAAGGTAAAGGATAAGGACATGGTTATGATCCTCCTCAAAATCCTCCATCTCCATCCTCTCCTTTAAGTTCAAGTTCCTCTTCAATTCCACAGTGAAAAGAACCAAATAAAGCTGATTTTAAATTTGCTTTGTTAAAATTAGATGTGAAATTTGATTTGCCAATGTATAATGGAGAGCTTGATGTAGTTAAGTTGGATAACTGGATCAAGAAAATTGAATTATATTGCAAGGTTCAAAGAATTGTGGATGAAGAAGCAAAATTCCAGCTAGCTACTCTCTGACTGGGATGAACAACATTGATCTGGTGGGAGAGTAAGACTCAAGAATATATTCTTAAGAAAGGTAAAATGATATATTCTTGGAATGGATTCGTTGTTGCATTAATGCATACATTTTATCCTTTAGGGTATATGAAACAAGCGATAATGGGTTGGAAAAATCTAAGGCAAGGTAGAGGGCATAATGTGCAAGACTATAATCAAGATTTTAGAAAGAGGGAATTAATGTTGGGCATTCCTCTCTATACACAAGAAACACTTTTGAAGTATATTGGCAGGTTGCATAATTATTTGAGACATGCTATTCTCATGTTTAACCCAACTAATATTGATGAAGTTTGTGTCCAAGCCACTCATATTGAGTCAAGGGAAAAGAATGTCTAAGATTAATTCTCAAAGAAATCAATTCAAGTTGAAGGAAAAGACAAAGGAAAGGGTAAACTGAAACAAACAACTATAGTGGATAAAGAAGATGGGAAGCCTTCATGTTCACATGCACAAAGGAAGGACACGATAATGTCAAGTGTTGGAAACGTCATCTAGAACTGAAACCAAAGAAGTTCTGGAATAAGAAGGATAATAAGAATACCATTGCTACAATCAAACATGATCTTGGATCAGATTCGGGTGATGAAACCAAGATCATGACCATGGGCATACAAGGTACATCTTCTTCTTCTAGTTCTAGTTCTAATACTCATTCTTTAAAAACTAAAACTATGCATGATGAAAGGAAAAGAAGTGAGCTATTCCATATTAGAGTAATCTCAAAACATACAAAAATTTATACACTCTTTGATAATGGTTTGCAAGATAAAATGATTTCTGAAGAAATTGTTAAGACATTGGGATTTGAAACTAAAACTCATCCAAAACCATATCCTTTAGGATGGGTATGTGGAGATTCTAAATTACATGTATCCAAACATTGTAAGCTCATATACACAATCACCTCTAAGTTCATTGATGAGGTAGAATTAGATGTGGTACCACTTGATATTTGTGGAATTGTTTTGGGAATTCCTTATTTGTATGACATGAAAGATATATTCTATAGGGAGGAGAACAAGTATCATTTTACAAAGGATGGGATTGAGTATATCATAAGATCCCATTGTGAGAAGACTAACTTGTCTCTTGTTCCTATAGGACAAATGAAAAGGCTTGTAAATGTAATTAAAAAATTTGTACTCATGATTGTAAAAGCTAAGGATGATGATAGATCAAATTATTTCAAAGGGTGTGATCCTAAAAATAAAAATGAATTAGTTAAGATTATTTCTAACTATGATGAAGTGTTTCAGGAACCACAAGGACTACCTCCAAGGAGAGAGATACAACATGATGTCTAGTTGCAGCAAGATGCACCTCTTCCTAACATTGGCATGTACAGGTTATCGATGATTGAGAATGAAGAAATAAAGAAGCAAGTTGAGGAGTTGGTTAAAAAAGGAGTCATTTGACCAAGTACTTCTCCACGGGGATCACCCATTGTGTTGGTACCAAAGAAAGACGATACATGGATAATGTGTGTGAATTTTTGGTCATTGAACAAAAATACAGTGATGAACCATTACCCTCTTCTTCGTATTTATGATTTKTTGAATCAACTGAAAAATGTAACTTATTTCAYTAAGTTAGAATTAAGAAGTGGTTACCAAMAAATAAGGATATTTGAAGGTGATATTTGAAAAACAACTTWAAAAAAAAACCAAGGTCTATTTGAATGGTTGGTTTTTCCCTTTGAGCTTTGTAATKCTCCTGCCACTTTCATGCAGGTTATGAATGATGTATTCAAGCCATTTATAAATGATTTTGTAATAGTCTACTTAGATGATATACTGATTTTTAGTACAAATTGGGAATATCATATAAATCATGTTAGGAAAGGCTTAGATGTCCCGAGAAAGGAGAAATTCTGCCTAAATATGTCAAATTGTGAATTTGGGAAAACATATTTAGTTTATTTGGGCTATATTGTAGGGAGTGGTGAATTGAAAATTGATCCCTCCAAAGTTGAAGTGATTATGAAGTGGCCTAAGCCTAATAATGTAATAGAAGTTAGGAGCTTCCTGGGAGCAGTTCAATATTGGAGGAAGTTTATTGCTAACTTCTCTTTTATTGCATCTCCTTTTCATGCTTTGACAAGTACCAATAAAATATTTTAGTGGGGAGGAAAACAAGAAAATTCCTTTGATACCTTGAAAGGAAAGATCAGTATAGCCCCAATTCTTGCGTCGCCATATTTACAACAAATTTTCAATATTGAAACCGATGCAAGTGATTATTCCATGAGAGAACTATTAATACAAAGGACTAAACCAATTTGTTACCATTTTGAGACCTTCACTGTTGCAGTAAGAAATTATCTTACTTATGACAAAGAATTGTATGCTTTGGTTCAAAGTGTGAAGAGATGGAAACACTATTTTATGTGCAAAGAAAAAATCATCCATATAGATCATCAACCTTTTTAGTATCTCCAATTGCAAACCAAGCTACACTAGTCATGTCATTTCTAGTGAATGAGATTCTTGTAGCAATTCCATTTGGTCATTAGGTATAAGAAAGGTATACAAAACAAAGTTACTGATATGTTATCAATGCCTTTTTTTAATGCATCCATTGCTTTACAATATAGCTCTTTATCTCATGAAAGTTACCTTGAACAATATGCTAGAGATGAATATTTTAAATATGTATATGAAACACTAATCCATAGTACTAAAGTGGAAGAATCAAATTATCATGTACGTGAAAAATTGCTATATCATGTTGGTAAACTGTGTATTCCATGAGATGAAAGAGTGCATGTAATCAAAGAAGCACACACTTCTCTTAGTTATGGTAATTTTGGTGTGGGAAAAACAATAGCTCAGTTGCAACGCTATGGTTATTTTCCTCAGATGTATAAAAATGTGTCCAAATATGTACAATGACGTGTCATGTGTGCCACTAACAAAGCAAGTAACTGAAAACTAGGTTTGTATATGCCACTTCTTATACCTTCTCATCCATGGGAAAGCGTGTCTATGGATTTTGTAGGGGGTCTGCCTATGTCCAAGAAAAGTCATGATTATCTATATGTTGTTGTGGATAGATTTAACAAAATGTGTCTTAGTTCCTTGTAAGAAATAGGTAACATGATAAAATACTGCAATTTGTTCTTCCAACATGTTTGGGTTCATTTTGATTTTCCCACATCCATTGTATCTGATCAAGAATCCTATTTTATTGGGGAATTTTGGTCAACTTTGTGGGGGTTAATGGACATTAAGCTTTAGAAGAGCACTGATTTTCATCCACAGACCGATGGAAAAATGGAATTGGTCAACGAGACAATGATACACTTACTCTGAGGATATCATAACAAGCATCCTAAGCTTTTTGATGAACAATATCATTATGTATAGCATGCCTATAACCATTCCATACATTCTTCTACATAGAAGCCTCCTTTTGAGACATTCTTTGGATATTTTCCTAAGTCTCCTTTGGACTTCACTCTTGGGCAAGATTCAATGGCAGATGGAAACAATGATGCATACAAATCCAAGAAGTTCATATAGAAGATCTAATTGGTTCATCAAGTTGTACAAGAATAGTTGAAAAATATCTAAGACAAGTATAAGGCTAGGCATGTCAAGCATTAGGTTGATCATCACTTTCAAGTTGGCGTTCAAGTTTGGATATACATTAGCAAGAAACACCTTCTAGGTGAAGATAAAAATCTCAAGCCAATCAGGTATAGTCCATTTAAAATTTTGGAAAAGATTGGTGATAATGCTTTCCAGTTAGAGTTACCTCCATTTTTGTAGATTTTTTCTGTGGTTAATGTCAAAAACTTGAAATTGTATGAGCCTTCTATGATCATGGATCAAGGTGAGAATGTTCAAGTTCCTTCTATTGATTATTTTTCTCTTGAATATCTTGATGAGTTGTAGGAACATGTTATTATTGACACGAGGGTGAGGACTTCACAAAGGAGACGTGGAATATATTCATGTGGGTCTAAAAGGAATGCATCCAAGTAAAGCACGATGGATGGAAAATGGAAAAGAGAGGAAGATGTACCTTCACTTACTTTTTGAATGAAATCATAATTTTGGTGGTCCAAAAGATTCTCAGTGGAGAGGATTGATCCAGGAGAATCCCCACAACCAATCCAATCAAATGGTCTCAATTTTTTTTTTATTTTTTTTATTTTTTTTTTATTTTTTCTGAAAATATCTTCATATTGAAGAGCTCATCAAGAGATTTCCAACAGAATTTGAATAGGGTCAAACAAACACCGTATGCAAAAGATATGGCATGCTGAACTTAAATACAAACATGTAAGAAACAAGGTACAATGCTAACACGTGGACTAATAATATGATGAAAAGTGGACTAATCATATTCCGACACATGGACCAATAAGAAGGAAACACATGGTGATGCTTTATTGGTGAGGTTCATGTATGGTAATCCCCCAAAATTTACAATCCTAGCTTCAACATGACACTAACCCTTCTTATTCAATTATATTGGCATGAATATGGCATTATAAATGCTATTGGTTATCAAATCCCAATCAATGTGGTTCTTATTCAATTAGATTGGCATGGATATGGAATTATAAATTTTGTTGGTTATCAAATCCCAATCAATGTGGGATAAAGCAATTATGAAGGGATTTAAAATAATATTGTTACTTGTGCCACCTAACATTTTTATACGTGCCACCATATGTGACAACCCAACAATGGAATATGAACTACAAATATACCTTTGTTTTAATCCTCATTTTTATATAAAGCATATAAAATCATGCAATATATTACATGTGGGATATATATCCCTACAAAAAAGGCAAAGGGTGGATGCAAGGGGATTTGAACCTTGATATTTTCTACAAAAGAGTAGCACCTTACCACCATACCACACACTTGGTAAGTGCTGTAAAATGGATTAAATTGTATTTGAACGTAGAGACGAAAGACCCTTTAATGGAAAATAGGCAAGTTGTGTTCATTGTTGTGGGAATAATCCATGGAAGGTGTTATGACCCAAGGGGAGCATATATATGGATAAATGTATATGATGTGACCCCAAGGGGGGGAATATATGGACCTAAATGTACATGAATGTGTAAATACATATGTAATAGGGTCGGCCTAGTGATAAAGGGACCTCATTTGCAAGTGTGAATAACTATATATAAGAGATCATCTATTCATTATTGAGAGGAGAATTGTGAAGTATGAATGGTAATTGGTTATTTGGAGGGGGTTCCCCTATTATTTAAGGAGTTATTGTGTAAATTATCTATATTGGAGTTGTGCTCCACATTGAAATTTTGTACATGGTGTGTACTTCTGTTATTTTATGATATTTTAAGCATTCTAGTTCATTCCATTTGGTATCAGAGCACYGATCCTAGGGTTTTTCTCCTCAAGATAGTCATTTTTAAAATTTTCGCTATAAATTTTACTTGGAGATTTTTCAGAAGGTGAAACTTGGAGAATATTTAGAATACTTATCAAAGTACCATTGGTACAAATTTCAATTTCTGGGTCATTGTACGTTTGGAGAAACACTCTGTGGAAGATAGGGTATCTGACTAGTCCTATTGACTAGTCTCAAACATGTGTTCTGGGTAAAAAAATCCTAAATTATTCCTAGAGTATCAAAATTGAATGAGACTGGTTGCATTGGATAGTGGACAGTCTGTAGTATTTTTTGTACAAGTTTCAAAATTTTATATCAATTATTTTGCGCACGTAACACTATACAAGTGTGATATCATGGAAAGGACACAGATCAACAAGGTGTGGGGAAGTTACCATAAATTCCACTTGGCACATCCAATTTTGGTCAGACCTGTGGAATTGTAGAGAATAAACTTCAGGGTAATATAGGTCACAATTTCAGACTGAGAAGGGCCAAAATTGCAGAGATACATCATAAGTAAGGCCGGATAGGAGGACATAATCCAAATCAAGGTTTCAAAGGTATGTTCACTTAAAACTATCATAACTTTTGATTGGAATGTCCGATTGAGATGATTCAAAATCCATTGGAAATATAACAGATAAAAGAGCATATTGGAACAAGTATGACAATTATTTGATATCTTTATCCTTAATATATTTAGTTTGTGATCTGAGGGTTGGGATTAGACATCAATTAAGAATAAATGGAAATACCTAAATTTACAGGAGATGAAAATAAAGATGAAATCAATCCCATGGAATGGTTTGGGTTATTAAAAGAATATGATGATTCCTTCTAAAAAATAAATTATTTTTTTGATGAATCTTGGAAGTGGTGGACGAGTGTTGATCAAAATACTATATGGCACTACACATGGGAAGAATTTGAAAAACTCTTCTCA
>JASDQU011455126.1:30694-41460 GCA_032191745.1 Picea mariana
GGATCAACTTGTGCAGGTACACCACATTGTAGAGAAAAGTGTGGAGGGAATTCAAGAATTATTTTGAGAAGAAGTACTTGACTAAGAGATACTATGACAAGAAAATGAAAGAGTTCTTTGAACTCAAGCTTGGAAGTACAACCATAGATGAATATGAGAGAAGGTTTCTGGAACTGCTGAAGTATGTCTCTTTCATTAAGGATGAGACAACCAAGATTCAAAGGTATTTAAGTGGATTTCCATCGTTCATTAGTGACAAAATAGAGTATGATGATCCCACGACATTAGAAGAGACCATAAGGAGAGATAAATTCTTATATTACTAGTTGAAATCAAGGCCAACTTTCCAACAGGCTTGGGAAGACAATAAGAGATTCAAGATGGATCAGAGGAAGAAGGGAGCTAAGCCACCATTATTCGGAAATAATCCACAATGGCAACAAACACATAAGGAAACTAGAGTGATTGACACAAGGATTCAAGGGCCAAGACAACCACCTATGCAATGTTGGGGTTGTAAAGGGGACCATAGGTTCAGAGATTGTCCTCACAGAGGTGAAAAAGGTAGAGTTGTTCACAATGTACAACAAGCTGAGATAGTAGAAAACATGGGCAGATATATGCCAAGGATTTATGCAGCCCTGGAAAACAAGCAAGCAGAGTATCAGTCCCACATGATTGAAGTGGAAGGTATGATCAACAACCAAACCCTTGCTATTTTAATTGATTCAGGAGCTAGTCATAGTTATATAGACCCTAAGATGGTGGAAAGTTTGCAATTTCCAAGAAACAAGCATGGGAAATCTCGGTTGGTACAACTGGCTACAGGAGCCAGAAGAAAATTTAATGAGATGTTTAAGTCATGCCTCATAGACATGAATGGACTAAATACCAAGGTAGATTTGAACATCTTACTTTTATCTTCCTATGACTGTTTAATTGGTATGGATTGGATGGACCCACATCATGCTCTATTGGATTGTCATAACAAAGAAGTCACTTGCTTGGATGAAGAAGGGAACCAAAGGAAAGTGCAGGGAATTCCTAGGGTAGTAACCATTAGAGAAATTTCAGCATTGCAGCTGAAGAAATGTTATAGAAGAGGATGTCAAATTTTTGCAGCTCATATGGAGGAGACACCTGAAGACAAGGTGCCAAATTTGGAGGATTATGCAGTCCTGAAAGAGTTTGAAGATGTATTCAAGGAACTACTAGGACTACCCCCAAGGAGAGACATTGATTTCTCTATGGATTTGAAGCCTGGAGCAGAGCCAACATCAAAGACTCCTTATAGAATGAGTACACCGAAATTGAAGGAGTTGCAAGTGCAGCTTGATGAACTTCTGAAAAAGGGGTATATACGCCCAAGTGTATCACCTTGGGGTGCCCCAGTCTTGTTTGTGAAAAAGAAATATGGAATGTTAAAATTGTGCATTGACTTCAGACAATTGAATAAAGTGACTGTCAAGAGCAAGTATCCTCTGCTAAGGATCGATGATCTCTTTGATCAATTGAAGGATGCAAAGATATTTTCAAAGATAGATCTTAGATCAGGATACCATCATGTAAGAATTAAAGAAGAAGATATCAACAAGACCACCTTCAGGACAAGGTATGGTCATTATGAATTCATAGTGGTACCATTTGGGTTATCAAATGCACCAGCCGTTTTCATGTGCTTAATGACAGTTGTTTTTCGAGAGTATTTGGACAAGTTTTTCATTGTCTTTTTGGATGACATTCTTATATATTCCAAGTTAGAGGACGAGCATGAACATCATTTGAGGAGGGTGTTGCAAGTATTAAGGGAACATCAGTTGTATGCCAAATTTAGCAAGTGCTCATTTTATCAGAAACAAATTCATTATTTGGGGCATATCATCTCAAAACATGGGATAGCAGTGGACCTTGAGATGATAGAAGAAATTAGAGAATGGTCAACACCAAAGAATGTGATAGAGGTCAGATCATTCATGGGCCTTACAGGTTACTACAGGAGATTCATTGGAGGATTCTCAAAGATATCACACCCAATCACTTCCTTGTAAAGAAAGGGTATGAAGTTTCAGTGGACATCGGACTGTGAAGGGAGTTTCCAACATTTGAAACAATTATTGACAAGTGCTCCAATACTAAGGATTGCATACCCAAATGAAGATTACATTGTATGCACAGATGCATGTAATGAAGGACTTGGTGAAGTCCTCAGTCAAAATGGATTCGTGGTATGTTATGAATCAAGGAAGTTGAAAGAGCATGAAATAAACTATGCCACTCATGATTTGGATTTGGTAGCCATAGTACATTCCCTAAGGAAATGGAGACACTACCTCATGGGAAAAAGGTTTGAGCTAAAAACAGATCACAATGGTTTGAAATATTTATTTGACTAGCCAAATCTAAATGCTAGGCAAAGAAGATGGTTAGAATTTCTAAGAGAATATAACTTTGATATAAAGCATATCAAAGGAAAATAAAATAAAGTGGTTGATGCACTCAACAGGAGGGTGCATGAACTACGTGCTACAACCATTAGCATGTACCAAAATGATGTTAAGAGAAAATTTTTGGAGGCTGCAAATACAGACCTGCAATACAAAGAATTGATAGCAAAATTACAACAAGGTAAGACACCACAACAGATGGATATTTATAAGTTGGGAGTAGATGGAATACTATTGCACAAGAATATAATTTTCGTACCAAATGTCCAGGACTTGAAACATATAATTTTGCATGAGATTCATAATGTTCCTTATGTAGGGCACCCTAGATATTAGAAAACCGTAGTAGAGGTCAAGAGCCAATACTTTTGGCCAGGTATGAAGAGAGAGAAAGTAGAATACATCGCAAGATGTGTGGAATGCCAGAAAGTTAAAGAAAAACATAGACACCCAACAGGGTTGCTGCACCCTTTAACCATTTATGAATGGAAGTAAGAAGTGGTGACATTGGATTTTATTACGGGATTGCCTAGAATAGGCAAGATGCATGATTCGATCATGGTGGTAGTGGACAAGCTTACGAAAGCTACCCAATTTATTCCACTAAAAACTAATCACAAGGAAACAGATGTTGCTGATATTTTCATGAAGGAAGTGGCATGATTGCACAAAATTCCTAAAATGATTGTGTCTGAGAGAGACCCAAAATTCACCTCGAATTTCTGGAAAGGATTGTTCAAAGGATTCATAACGAATCTGAAATTTAGTACAGCTTATCATCCTGAGTCTGATGGACAGACAGAAAGAGTGAACAGGGTGATAGAAGATATACTGAGAATGTATGTGATGGACAAACCATCGAAATGGGAAGACTACCTACAAGTTGGTAGAATTTTCTTACAATAATGGGTATCAAAAATCATTGAAGATGAGCCCATTTGAAGCACTTTATGCAGAAGGTGCAATAATCCAGTGAGCCGGGATAACCCATCTGATAGAACAGTAGTCGGGCCATAGTTTCTCAAGGCGATGCAGGACCAAATGTTAAAAATTAAGTAGAATTTGAAAGCTGCCCAAGACAGACAGAAAAGTTATGCTGATAAAAATAGAATCCATAGAGAATTCAAAGTGGGTGATCATGTTTTCCTGAAAGTGAAATCTAACAAGAGTTCCCTGAAGCTGGGAAGTTGCACCAAGTTAGCAGCCATATTTTGTGGACCATTTGAAATCCTAAAGAGGATTGGTCCAGTTTCTTATATGATTGCATTTCCTACATCTATGTCTGTTCATAATGTATTCCATGTATCATTTCTAAAGAATTACATACCTGATGCTAATCATGTTGTTGATTGGAATGTTATTCAGGTAGAGCAAAAAGGCGCTTTTCAAGTGCATCCGGTGAGCATTTTGGACCGAAAATTCAAACATCTCCAGAATGGAGCCATAGGGATTGTAAAGGTTCAATGGACCTAGTACAGTCTTGAGGATGCTACTTGGGAGCATGAAGATGCAATGCGGATAGAATACCCGCAAATTTTTGAATATTTTTGAAAACTCTGATATATATGGGTGTATGATGCACTGAGGACAGTGCATAAATAAGGGGAGGGGATTGTAATATCCCTTGACCGAACCCAATTGTAAATGTAATATAAATATACTTAAGTTGGTGAGCTGGTTTGACCTCATTTGATAATGCACATCATGTGGCATAGTGCACGCATGAACTGCGTAGTAAAATGATGTAATATGCATATCGCAAGACATCGCGTGTAGTAACTAAAGAACACGCAACCTTGAGGCCAAAAAATACCGTGCGCAGTAACTAAAGTGCACACAATATTAAGGTCAACGAAGCTTTATGTATATGATATGCATTATAGGCTAGTGAGCCAGTATTATAAGCCGAAATGCTTATGTTTTGGTATTAGGTCGGAATGCCTAGATGTCAAGGGCCAATGCGCCTACTTTGTACATGACTCATGATTAATATAAAATACATCATTGCACGCAGACCGACCACGATAAAAGAGATGAGGGACTGAACTTCACCATTTAGGTAAAGGGAGGGCCAAAATTCAAGGGAATATTATATTAATATTTCCTAAAACATAAAGTATGGATAATTATTTTATCCTAACTTCTAAAGTTGGGGACAAGTGGAAAAAACTAACTTCCGATATGACAAGTGTCAATTTGGAGACATGCATTCATATTGTGGGGGAACTTAGCTCATTGGGAGTTTTCTCACAGATACCTTACCAACAGTCAGAGGACCATCATTCTCACCATCACTTTTCACGAAGAGTTCACAGTAATTCTTGTACACACTCAGTTATACAGTCAATGATTCCATGACCATTTCACTCATACATTCCATTATCCTTGAGACAACCATTTCACCATTCCGAAGCCTATTTTTGCACCCTTTTGGTTGGTGTACCTGATTAGCTTGGAGCGGAATTTAAGAAGTGGGTTGTCAGGCCAGTGAGCTGTTCTCTGAGTGAACTAAGAGTAGAAGTGAATCATCCATCCTGAGCATGTAAACATTTGGGTTTGATTTACAACATACAAAGTTCTATGACAACGGGTAGGAGTCCATATTGGCATACCATTCCCTCAGAGCCTGCTTGAGGCCATAAAGAGACTTCTTCAGTTGATAGACCTATTGGCCCCTGACCAAGTTTTGAGGATTCTTGGTCATGTTTGACCTAATTTTGGGACTTCGATAGGCTGTCGAAGGTGGAGCGCAAGACGAAGCATATATTGTGGGATCTCGACCCCTTTTAGGGCCCTTTTTTGGATTCAAGATTATGTAACGGGTATGGGATGTCAGCCCATGGGTTTACCCATGCTTAGGCCTATTTTGTAAAGTATAAATAGATGTCTAGGAGATGTAAGGAAGCACGTCTATGAGAACGAGAGGTCAATTGTAGATGGTGCTTAGTGCTAGAGTTGGATCTATGTGATCAAGAGTTGTAAGTGCTTTGTGCATACTGTTTGAGACTTGCAAAGCTAAGTGCAAGTGGTTGTAATAGACCGTGGAAGGCTTTGTGTTGTAACGCAAGGAAGGAGGATCTAGTGAGGTGCACATATATCCTATCCTTTGCGGAGTGGGAATTGGATGCTATGTTCCTGTAAGAAGCTTGACCAAAGATAATAAATAAGAGAAGAGTTGGTGGATCTAGCTCCAGGGTGGGGGTGAACCACGACATGTTGTGTTGATCTTCTTTGTGCGATGTATTGATGTGTTTACGTGTTTACTTTCTTAGTGCTTTAACATAGATGAATGATAGATAAATATGTTAATTCTATGTGCTTAATAGTATGGATGAACACTAGATCTGGCCTATGTAGAGGTGCTTAAGTGCTTGAATATAGTATATCTGAATGAATAATTCGTTGTGTTGTAATTACGGTTTACCTGCATTTTAACTAAGAACTAAATATTGATGAATGTTAGCTGCTAAGTTCTCTTTTAAGTGTTAGAATCACAGATCTGTGTCCCAGCTAAGGTTGTAGACACCGGAGTCTTGCAACCACCCCTACCTCTACCTCGGGTGAGATTTCATCTGCTTCGTAGGTTTTGTCAAAAGGATCGATAGTTAGGTTTTTGTTGGTGTGTTGTTGTAGCATCGAACCATGGGCCTGCCCCTGTGCCAACAAATGGTTCCGTTGCTGGGACTTGAAACTGTGATTGCTGGGAAATGAGGAAGAAAAAGATTTATGCGAAGATCCGGACTTGAAATTGTGATTGCTGGGAACTGAGGAAGCAAAATATTTTTGCAAATATCTAACTTGAAACTATGAAATATCTGTGCGTAGATTTGTCGCTCTACCACGTAGTATTCTACTCGATCTGTGAAGCTCTATGCTAAGAAAAAAAGTCTGATCTGAAGAAAAGAGGTAAGATATGAATGCTCTATGCTCTGATAAACGTAAGAATAGTGAAAAGTTTTAGATCTGAAAGCTTTGTTCCATGTAGAAATAAGATAAGTGGAATTTTTTGTTTTTAGAATATGAATCTAGGTATGTTTGATAGATTCTGTCCTAGCTTGAAAACTAGGGCACTGGTAGAAGAAATAAGATTTGATATGAGTAGATATGATAAGAAAAATGAAATATATGTTATACCTATGCATAGAAAGAATGTTTGGACTAACAAATGGATGCATGACCCTAGAAATAATTTGTTGCAGGCTAGCTACCATGATCCTAGCGCATAGTACATGAAGGGTTGGGGATCATTTAAAAGAAAGAGAGGATTAACCCTTTGTTACAGTTGAAAAATATCAGGACATCTGGATAAGGAATGCCCTAGTAGAAGACCTAGTTTCCTTTGTTGTAAAGCTATGGACCATGAAGTATTGGATTGCGCTAAAATGATTTCTAAGGTTGAGAGAATGAATATGAACCAATAAAACCCTAAGGCAGATCAAGAAACTTAGGTTATGACATCAAAGAAAATATTTCTACAGATGAAAGAAACCCTGAATGACCACCGACATATCAACTTATCAGAGATCTTCAAAGAAAAAGAATGCATTGAAGCAAGTATAGGAGACTTTGACATTAACTATGTTCTGGATGAAGAAACACAGGTGAATATCATGAAAAAAAGAACTTGGGAACTTTTAGGGGAGCTTTCTATGATTCCTTCATTGGGAGGAATAGGATTACTCAGAGGAAAGGTGATGACCCTATGTGGAATACTTACCCAGATGTCTATGAGTTCTCATGGAACTTCGACAAAGGAAGAATTTGAAGTTGTTAAATTTATTGAGAATAACACTCCATTTTCTATGTTACTAGGAAAACCTTGGATTGAAAAAGATTAGGCTAGAAGGAAAGAAAAACAAGTCTTAGAAAAAAAGAAGCAAGAGTAGAAATATTTCATTACTAGGAGGATCACACACTTGATTGAAGAATAGGAGAACCAAGCGAAGCTATTTAAAACCAGATACTTGGATGTCGAAGTAAGAATAACACTAGAATACCCATAGAAGACTAAAGTACCTATTCCAGATACAACTGAAGTATTACCCCTGATTTTTAGGAAGGAATATCACCAGCACGATGTTACTAGGCAAAAATAAGATAAGAATTAGAATGGAAAAATGAATACTGAGATGAAGCTCATCGGGAAGAAGGCTAGAAAAATAAGTAAGAAGAGGGCAAAGATAGAAAAGTTACAGAAGGTTCCAGAGGGAACTTCACAGAAGAAAAATTTGCAAAATTGGAACTTCGTCTGGATATTAGAATAGCGTCACATGGAACTTCACCATGGCGAAGAAATATAGCCATTGGAAACAATATACCTATTAGACCAACGACCCGAATGGATAGAAACACATTTGTGGTTAGAAATGTTTCCACCAGACCGTTGCGACTGCGCCATAACGGACATAACTGAGTTAATGAAGGCTTCTCACCCATTGCAAAAGATCCATTAAAGAACACTTTTTCCAACCGTGACTATCTGAGCTTGCAACATAGTTGATTTAACATAGTGATCATTGCGTTATTTCCGTCCATCCCATTGCATTGAGCAATTACTCTTCGAATCCAAGACATTCAACCACAAACATATGTCTGAAGAACTTAGTGCAGTCGAAGAGTCTATGAAAGAAGTACTCATCGAACTCATGAATGAGAGAGTCATGTCATAAAGAGTGATGTTTGTAGGTGTACAAGAGTCCTCAATGAAAGGTGTGCAAGCCTCTCCATTGACTTCTCGTGGAGCTGGACCATTTTGAACATCAGCGGAAAAGAGAACCAAAAACAGAGATGACCTAGCAAATGAGAATCTCATCTTAACCGTATTTCCCAACTACATCCCGCCTCTGGTCGACACGGTGAGTCAAGATAGCATGCCGAGAGATTTCAAGTACAACATGGTTATTGTGTACCTCCTGAAGGGGATACACGCAGTTCGAGCACAGTAGGACAAGATAGTAGCGTTGAATTTCAGTGACTTCAACCTTGGAGATCGCAAGAACTACAGTATGCTTGCCCCATATACATACCTGACCAGGACAAAGGGGAAGAACTCAAAGATAATCCCTTAGCCATGGACAATGAACCTCACGTAGTCCACCTTGTTAAACGTAATGAAAATCCCACACTTCAAAAGGCACCAGGAATTTAATGCCCACGTCAAGCTATTGCTTTCATTTTACCATGGAGAATACTTATGGCTAGACCACCGTATCACAATTGACCCGACATTGATTTATAGGATCATAGGATTGAGTATGCAAGGACCTGATCCATAGGAGTTCTATCTAGGAAAATCCACAGATCGTGCACTAGCACAAAAGATCAAGGATACATATGACGATGTTGAAAAGGGAATGCGAGGCTACAAGGTAGCCTCCATTTGGAATGGTGTAGTGTGCCTAGCCTATCAGTTAATTACAAGAAAGTTAGTAAGGAAGAACAGACCTACGCAGGTCATAGGATTTATTGTTGACCTCATAAGGAAGTGTGTAGAAGGTCTACAGATGAACTGGGTGAAGTACCTAGTGAATCAACTGGAACTAGACTGTCAGGAAGCACAAGATCAGGGCTACGAGTTCCACTTCAGCTGGCTCCTGATCCTCATTGCCTTTTTTTCTTGGGAGATGCTGGAAGGTGCGACCTTCCCAAATATTGAACCGTTCTAACCGCTTGCTGCGATGTTCGCCACACTCTGGTATTCGAGTGATATGAACAAACAATGGAAGTCGAACTTTTTTTTTCATACGTATTACCTTCAGCTGAAGAGAGCCATCGAAGCTGAACCTTGCATGACTCTGAACACCCTACAAATATTATGACCCCTGATGAAGTTCTACACAGATCAACACTTCATCTACCTTACAACACGAGACGATGAACATAAGGAGCATCTTCAGTCATACTACAAACTCACGGAAGAGGACCTTGAGGATATCACTAAGGAATATTCGACATACCTCCTTATTCCAGCAGACCCTATAGAGATGTCTGACCTTGACAGCCCAGAGACCGCGCATGATACACCCAGACCCAACAAAACGAAGAAGACTGAAGAAGTCTAAGACTTAAGTAGCGCTTAAGGAAATACTGCTTCAGTATCACCTGATCGAGGGGGTGATGAAGAAGAGATAAATGGCACAGGAGCTAAAAAAAATCAAGGTGAAGTAGCACTACCTAGAGATGAGACCGATCCCCTAAATAATAAGAAGGTTTCAACCTCAAAACCTTCTTCCTAGAAGACATCGAGAGCCACCGTGACCAATATGAAGATTGTGCTCACTACTGATGATTTTGACTTCATCATAACAACCCTCAACGATGCTTCACTAGAAATTGTGGAGAAACAAGAAGCCAAGAAGGAGGAAATGTATGAAAGAATTAAGGTCAAATTTTGAGGGGTACAACAGGCCCTTCAGTCTAGCCACGTAGTGTCCAATGCGCCCCTGCCATCAGGAGAACTAGAGTTGGGATATGAGCCAGCCAAACTCCACCGATTATTTGATGCGGTCGAATCTCACCTTGTCGCATACAAGAAGAAATAGAACAAGCCACCTAGGCCTTGAAGAAAGTACAAGGTGAAATCGTAGAACATCACAGAATTGCAGAACAAGAGAAGGTTGTTCTCCAAGCCAATTTTGAAGAAGAGAAAGCATAGATGAAACAAGAAAAATAACAGTTGCTCGCAGAGAAACTTGAAGTGAAAGAAGCAGTAAACAACGCTGTTATCACTGAAATTTCGTCCGCACATGGTTACAAGAACTCATCATCGTCAAACAGTAATGAAGTCATTCGTGGCCCTGAATTAATACCACAGCATTAAAAAAAAGGTCAAAAACTATAAAAAGTAGTGAAAAATTGAAGAGCGCTTTACAGAAGTTGGGCGCGCGCGCACATGCGCGAAATAGGAATGTAGAAAGCACGCATATGCACACGATGCGTGTCTGTTAGCGCAAAAAACCACGCACCTGCTAAACGACGCATTTATGAATGTGGTTGACCTCCCAACCACTTATGGTTCAGCTCCCAAGCAGATTTGACCTCCAAATCTGGGCTGGATTCGAATGGTGGGCTGGTCAAAGACCTAAAAATGCCCTAAATGGCCTCTTTTCTCACTACAAGGTAGTTAAACAAAAGCCCAAAGCAATGATATAAAAAGCCATGAATGCACCTCATTTTCTCAAGGAATTCTAAGTAATGTTATGTTGCCTATATTGTTTTAAGGACTCCATCCTTGACAAGAGCACATTGGCACCATTTCATTGAGCAATCCACCTCTCCATTGAGTGGATTTGCAAAGATTTCTTTCATCACCATTTTCATTTT
>JASDQU011455127.1:20727-31343 GCA_032191745.1 Picea mariana
CAATGCGAGAGATTTCTTTCTAAATTCTTCTGTGAAACTTTGTATAGTCTGACCTTTACTCTGTCTCAAAGTTTTCCATTCCATCATTGCTTTATTTAAATACCCTAATGGATAGAACTGCTTCCTTATCTCTGTTTTAAAATCTGACCATGAGGAAAGAAGATTACCACACTTACTTATGTCTTGTAGCTTTCTCTCCCACCATACGAGAGCGGTGCCTTCCAACCAAAGAGAAGCTAGTTGCACTTTAACTTCCTCTTCGTCAATATGTTGAACACAACAATATATTTCAACCTGTCAGATCCAATTGTTTAACTTTTCAGGATTAGCATCTCCATTAAACATAGGTAAAACAAACTTTACATCAAGCTTTAATAATGGTTTCTTAAAAGAGGCTCTATGGTTAGAATGATGAGAGTGATGAGAATGCTCAGAGGAAGAAGAACTAGAACTTGAAGGCGAAGATGGAGGCTCAAGAGGATCTCCTCCAACCCCTTSATTTACCGAATCATCATCATCTGCATGTGCTTCCTTTTTCTTCCCTTTCTTCTTCATCCTCTTCTCGTAATCTCCATACATTCGTCTGACCATTTCTGACATGAGATAAAATACCATGTGAAAGTTTTTCTCCTGTTCATCACGCTTGTCCTCTTCTACCATATTCTTCATTCAGGATGCATGACCAACTTCGGGATTGAAAGTCTTAAGAGTTCCTTCACCCTTCTTATTCTTGGCCCTAGTAAGCATTCATACTCAACAATTCAAGTTAAAGACGACCTCTCTCTGATACCAACACGATCCAGGATCTTTTCGTCAGGTGACTTATTAAAGAACTGTATTAAATGAGCATAAACAAAAGTACACCATAAAGAAGGAAAAGCTCAAAATGAAAGAGACATAACCATGCAATATGAACACAAATAACTTGATAACGGACTTCGTCCCTAGTGGACTACGTCTCCAGGTCCTTCTCTCAAATGGATAGGTCTTTTTATTAACTCCACAAAAGAATTGGGCAAAATACATAAGCATACCTCATTATGGAATTAAGCTACAAAAGATTTGCTTAGATCAGAAAACTAACACCACCACTGTGTCTGTGATGTCGTTTTACCTAAAAACGACTGTCTTCATGCCTCGATCTGAGTTGGACAATTTTTGACCCAAGAGGCACCTCTGCCTCGGTTTGTGTGCCACTGCCCCTGCAATAAATGACTGAAAATATCAAAAAGCGTGCCAAAATCCATACCAGTCCATACAAGTCCATATGAGTCTGTACGGGTGCGCTCGGTTCTCCACTCTCGTTCTCTGTCTCGAACTCTACCTGAAACCCCCTTCTTATACAATTTGTGGGCGGTTATGTAATAAGCGAGTCCGTTGGTGTATTGGTTGGTGAAGCTAAGTTTAGGCAGTGGTTAGGCGGAGGTCTCGAGGTTGAATCCCACAGGCCTCCCCTTTTTAGCACATGGTTATAACCAATTGTGGCACACTCTGCTATATTTAGCAGGCGACCACTATAATGGTGGAACAACTATTAAAATCGATGGACAATGCTATTTCTAGTGGAGGTGGTTTTAGCGGACTACTAAATCTGGTAGGTGATGGAATATGCCACCATATATGGCAGAACCGCCCTAGATTTGGCAGTCTTTAAATATATATATATATTTTTAAATTCGGTCATGGGGCCTCATGCATTTTGGGGGTGCCATGTGGCGCCTTCCTATTGGGCCACATGGCATCCACTGATTTTTCCACTGTGTATGTTGACGTCACCTCTGACATGTGGCACCTTTTGGGTGGTGCCACGTGGCATCGCCTAGGGGTGCTACGTGGCACTTTTTTACTCGTCCACATGGTGCCCTAAAAAGTCCAAATCCGAATGACACGTGGCAACCTCTGGAGCTGCCACATGGCATGCTGACATCATAATGACACATGTCACCTTATGCACTTGCCACGTAGGCTGTACGGGCGATGATGTCATCTGTACTGATGCTGACGTCAACAATACGAATGCTGACTCATCCTTGCTGACTGGGATAGGTTGACCAAAACTTTGACCGCTTATATCTTTCGTTCTGTAACTTCGTTTAATGAGTTGTTTGCGTTGTTAGAAATATTTTGAACCACTCTTCACAATCATGCCCTTTTCACCGAGTTTTGGGAACTTTGAATTTTTTCCCTTTTTCTGTCTGCTGAAGCCATTCTGAGTGTTCTGATTTGCCTTTGTGCATTATGAGTTGTTCTTAACCTTCTCTGGATCCTTTTTGGATCACTTTTCCTTCCATAAAATTCTTGAGATGCTTTTGTTGTTCAAGGATGGAAACCATGTCCAAAAGAGTAGCATCGGCCTTGATATTAGCCAATTGGTTAAGGATGTTATACTTGGAAGAGGGAAGATGGGAAGGAACTCTCTGACTTTCAGAAATTTTGACATTTTGTACATTAGAGGCTAGAGTGGAAGAAGTACTAGGAGGATCATATTTCCCTTTAGGAGCATAAGATTTGTTCCTAGTATTTATTATCATAACATCTTCTGGTTTTTCCCAATCTAGAACAACAATAGTGGTTTTGGGCTTCTTGCCAAATATTTTATCTCTAACATTCTTCTTAACTTCATAAGTACTTTCTTCATGATTTTCTTCGTAAAAGTTACACCAACTGCGGGACATAATGGATTTGGGCTGAAAAGTGTTCTCATTTGTATTCCTAAAAGGCATTGAGGAAGAAGAAGATGCCCCATGAGTAAGTGAGGGAACATTCCCCTTTTGTTCATAGGCTACCATCCAATTGTTCATATCTTGCACAAGTTGTAGGAGGGAAGACATATATGTTTGCTTGACTGTGTCTCCTTTAGGGAGACATGTTCTTTCAAGTTGTTCTTTATACTCCAGGAAAGTGTGGAGAGCAGAGCCAAGATTGTCAATAGCCTTTTCTTCAAGCCTATGACGATAAGGAGAGGGAAGCACATTATAATAGTGCATGAAAGAGGCTTGATTTTAGGGGTGGATTAGTTCAGGGATTTGATTGTACAATTTGGTGAAGTGAAGGTTAAAGGACTTAATAGTCTCACCATCTTTGTAAGAAATATTGTTATATTCCCTTAATTGTTCAGTCAGGATCTTGGATTGTCCATAAGTGGACTTGAACGAATAAACCAACTCTTCCCAAGTGGAAAGGATTTTTGGAGGGAGATCAAAAAAATCAGTTGTTGCTTTTCCTTCAAGGGAGTTGAAAAATAAGCGCATGCATGTATCGTTATCATTACCCCCTATATTATGACAAGCATTAGAAAATGCCACTAGGTGTTCGTTTGTAGAAACAATATTATTCCCTCAAAACTTAGGAAGATGCTCTTTAAAATTGGGTAACAGATGAGTAGCAGGTGCTATATTCAAGGGAGAAGATACATGCCATGGGGTGGTCGTAGCATATTCCTCAAACTGAAAAAACCCTTATGTCTTTATAACTTTAGTAGGGTTGGTAGCAGATTGGATAAGAAATTGATGACTATATAGACTACCAATTACCAATGAGGTCAAAGGTTGGGATGTTGAAGCACCTCTAGCACCACTAGCACCACCCGTAGATGCCATTTTGAAAGTGACAGGTAAGGGTGAAAAAGGTGATATGAAAGAATCAAACAAAGTCCTCCTTCGAGTGTTTTATTGGGCCGACAAAATGGATTTCCTCCTTCCTATTTCAATGATAGGAGTAGATTCAGGGGACAATCCTCTTCTTCTTCTAGAAATGCGTGGATTTGAGGACATCAAAAATAAGACCAAAGACTTAGGAAAAGGGAAGTTACTGCTGATTTCTAGGCTGCCTTTGCCTGGCTTCCCAACATTCACAGATACTTATATCTTGTTCAACTACTTCCCAAGAGCATTCAAGCTCAACCTGGGTACTAGCATTTTCTAGAATAGTATTGAATAAGTTCAAGGCAATGCTAGTCTGGTCTTTAAGACCATGTTCAATATTAGGTTGTCTTGTAGAAGGTATTGTCATGAGAAAAAACAGTCAAAGAGTATTCTAATAAAACATAAAGATTCAAAGGTAATCGTGAATACAATCAACCAGAGAGATATGGAAGATCTCTCCAGTATGGTCACCAAATAAATATTGAGGAAAAGGTATGGAATACCTTACTCAATCATTTTCAGATCTTGCTTGGCTAGGAAAAGATAGTTGGGAATGTCACCTGAGGTTTATAGCCTCAAAACTTTCACTCAATCCACAAGTATCAATTACAAATGATCAAGGCTGATTTTACGATTTATATTTGTAACAATGTAAAAATAAAAATTTAAACAAAGCTAGGTGAATGTTTACAGATTTTACATTGAAGTAAACATGGAGACAAAAGCGTAAGGAAGAACCAAGTCATGAAAACACATGTATGAGATAGAACAATAATCTGATTTTATTTCATTCTGAGATACAAAACTGTATTTCTCTTTTACAAACCCCTGCGAGGGTATGGACCAAAGTCATATTTAGAAGTCTCCGATGGGAACCATACAAAAAGACCCTGAAAATGAAATAAAACTGAAACTAATGATCTGGATCAACTTGCCACAAAATGCTACCACTTGACTCTACAAGATATTCTTTATCAACCATGAAAATTCATTCATAAACAAACATGAATACACAAACTATCAAGGATAAATCAAACACCTTTATAACAAGTTGTTGAAATGTATGATTCAGTTTTGAATCTTGCTGCCTTCAATAAGACCCTGCTATCATCAAGAGGATTAGGCTTTCAAGTAAACTCAGAAATGAATAAAAACTGAAACTATCTCACTAACTAGAGATAAAACCTTAGTGTTGTAATTCCCCTTCTATTCTCCCCTTGTCTCTTCCTCTCATTGAACCTTTATTCGTTCTCAATAAGTTGAGGTAGTTCAACTATTTTCTTTAGTTAAGTCACATTAACTTAACTAATTAGTTTAGGAAGAAATAATTAATAATAATATATAAATACGTGTCTAATTAATAATAACTAAATAGGTGGGACCCCTTGTGACTCCCATCATTCTCTTTTCCAATCATCAAATATAAAATATAAAATTAATCATTTGGATCATATAACACCCTTGTAGCTCCCATGGATATCATTTAAGTTGGATATTTAAATATCAACACAATTTAAGACCAAATCCCAAAATAATAATATATCCATCTTAGCCACAAAAATATCCAAAAGAAAGCTTGCTCTCCAAAATATGTTGAAAATCATTAAACATTGTCTTCATCACTGAATATCATAAAAAACCATTTAAAATCCATATTTGTTGCCGTGTGAGGCATATTTCCTCTTCTCATTGTTGTCTCCTTTTGGTTGGTTAGACCCTTGGGGTTGTATTTCGCTGATCACATGGAAGCAATCATCTTTTAGGTGTAGACTTGAAGACACAGATTTAGAAAACTCTGTGGATGGACTGGAGGCGGAAGTAACTACTTTTGGTTATCTAGCATAGGTTGCAGGACGTCAATTTTCAGTCTCTTGCTGGCATGCAAAGACTGCAATGGTGAAACAACATGGGAAATTTGTGCATTAGGATTAATTGGAGGTGGTGGTGGCAGTAATGAAAATGAGACAGTGGGCCAACCACAATGGTGAGAAGCAGGCTGATTGGAAATTTCTTGCCAACTGTCATTTGCGGGAGGTTTGGGTTGCATCGATACATGTGGGGGAACATGAATGCCGGGAAAATTCTGAGGATGTTGAAAAGTGGGCCTTTCAGGTTGAGGATGCAATATCCCATGGAAAACCAAATTAAAGAACCCAAATTGAAACAACTGGTTCAACTCTTACGGATCAACATCAAAGTGAATAGAAAATCGAGGCCTCCTATGGCCTCGATTTCTAGTTACCCCTTCCTTTGTTATTTCAGCCATTACTGCCCTTGCTAAAAAAACTCATCCTGTAGCAATAATTAGTCAGTCATGAAGTTATTAATAACCCATACATGAAACTCCACTTAAATAAATCAAGAGTTGGATCTATAATTTACTACAAGACACATGCAATCCATCCATAAAACTTCCATTAATTAATTGCCACACGAACATGGAATTGATAGGGTCATTGGGAGTATGGAGGGCTTGTATTTAGCGTAAAGTGATATCATGGAGGGGGAAATATTTACAAATACTATTCAAGAAATCAACAAAAACAATCAACTGTGTATCTAAGCATATCCCATAATACCAATCATCAATTACTTCCACCTCAATTTTTCTTCATTTCCACACAAACCTCTCTTAAAAATGAATATCACAGAATAGGGAGTGAACAATGCAATTGGGCTAATGAGGGGAATGTGTTTTGTGGAAAATTGTATAATGGAAGGGATTCTCACGGATATTGTTCTAATATATCAAACAATTCCATCCTCGACGTCAATTAACAATCAAAACCTTTTACTGTTTCAAAATCGAAATTCAACACTCCGTTTCCCCCCAAAAAACTCAGAACTGGTGTTTCTCTTCAAGGCTGCTCATTTTCCTTAGAAATTTCATTGCACGGTAATCAATTCATATTTTACTGCCCAAGAAATATTTAACAATAATAAAAAAAACTTGCGCACAACAGACTCGAGGATGTACAACATCATAATAATCACAATAATCACAACCAACGGTGGAGGAATGGATAGACTGTGGTCCATGATATTAACACCAATACATTTTAAATCACTACAAGGTTCCACGAAGTGGCCACAAAAGGAATCCCTGTGTATAACACTATTTCAACTAAAACTTCAAATAACCATGCTTCCAAATTTCCCTTTCATTCTGGTTTGCAAGACTCATTCAATGCATATATAATTCATACACAGAGGTATTCTTTGCATATGGGATCAAACACAAAGCAAGTCGTATCCTTTAAAAATATTTTTTCAATGCTGCCATCACCCCAAACATTTCCTCGTGACAGACTGTATTACAAAAGCAAATGAGTGGGCTTAACATTCTTTCTAACTTCGTACAATAAATAATCAACAAAACCCATGACCAAAAAGAGCACGAACATGGAATTTATTAAATGTTGGGTTGGCCACCTCCACACTATTTTCCAAATACATGGTTTTATATACAATTATCAACAGTGATGCAATATAGGAGGATGAGCTGACCAAGTTTGAGGGTTTTTCCAAAGGGATACCTTTAACAGCTTAGTACCACCATAAATTTCCACATTTGCATTTACAAAGCTGATACAAGGGCATGTGCATGATAGCCATGAAAGCCACACAATTAAATGACATGCATAGTTTCCAAATAACCCACAGGACGTGAGCAATGATAACGTTTTTATCAGACCGAGAGGAATCACAAAAAGAAAACCAGAGGCAAGGAAGACCCGAGAACTTCCTAAACAATATCCTTTTTCACATGTAAAACACGCAACAACTACATACAGTAAGAGGCACCCACGTCGTTTTCAATGTGAATAGTTAACATACAAATGCCACAGAGACCAAACTTCACTAATAATCCATACACAGTCGAAAATCCCACATATCATAACTTTGGAAATGCATAGACAACGAGCAAACTGAAGAGCCAACTGTTGACTTAATTAAAGAGCAGAGCGAACAATTCATGGATGGAGCAACAAGAAAACCCATACCTATGTGAAAAAATTTCCAAGGAGAATCAACCAAGTTTGTATATCTCTTCCATGACCGAGCAAAGTGGAGCAACAACAACTAACAATGAGAAAATGAAAAAATGGCTAGGGTGGCGGGCAAGAGGTAGGTTAGAGTGGCGTGCATTTACTGCACATCGTATATACACTTATACATTCATCCATGGACAGTACAAGCAAGCTAAACATACAACACATCAACCACTAACTCCAAATAAATTTAATGCAAGTTGAATACACCATAATTTGCCTATGTTTCAAACTTACAAATGCGCCAACCCTTTCAAAACCCCAATGTAACATACACCAAAAAATTTCTAGGGATATTATGTCTCAACCATTAGACTTCCAATTTAAACAATGCGTACAACCCTTGTAGCATGAAATCAAGGTAATCACCATACCACATACCATATGTAAATTGAAAACTGTAGTGTAGATCCTTCATCGAACTAAATGCAACATAATAATACTTGTGAGAGATAATTAAGACAACATCATTTCCCCTTTAGTCACCTCACCCATAACATCCTATAATCAATTATTTTGAAAGAGATTTAAAGCAAATAAACTATAGAGCTCGTATCTCAACCAACTCATAAGCACATAAAACATAAGTTTAATCTCTTCATCATAGTCACACAAGTCACACAAGTCACACAAGGGGTCCCACCTATTAGTATATTATTAAATATAATTAAATAATAAGGTGTTGCAATCATTTGCAAGAAGGTACCATATGTTTCACTTTCGGGCATCGACAAGATGCATCAAACAAAGCATAAAAAGAAGGAAAACAAATCAATAGTCATGTTCCAGGTTCAAAAGATTTTTCCCTGGCAACGACACCAAAATGTTTCCTCCTAATTTGCACCTTGGGTTAGTATGGAGAAATCTTAATACACTGGGTGCAACCTTGGGGGAAAGTTTCAAGTTCATATATTGTCACCTCTACTCTCAACTTCTCCGTCTAGGCCAACACCTAGCGAAGCCAAGGGGGTAGTCCCTAAGAAAATAATCAAAGGAATTTAATCTAAGAATGATAAAAGCAACTTATAGGAGTTAATATGATGAAACATGATTTGTAACAACAACATATGACTCAAATATAATTAAAGGATACACCCTGTCAATACATACAAAGAGTCATTCACATTTATAACATACTCCAAATAAAGATGATTTGAATAGTAAATTCTTTGAAGTAAAATAATCCAATCAGATAGATGAAAGTAAAGACCAGTGTAGGAAAAGTAAATGTGATGTTTTGAATATGTCGTGTTTATTTTATCTTGAGTATTTTGTTATTTGTGGAAGAACGGTATATTAGTCTGGGATAAAAGTGAAGTGGGTATTAAAGTCGAGGTCCCCACTCTTTGTGTGCAAAAGTGTTTATGTGGTCTATCTTACTTGCTAATATTGGGTTCTTATAGACTTGCCGACCAGGTGTGTCATAGGTCCAACAGGGAGAGAACCTAGATCTCAAAGTTTCCCCCTAACTTAACACACTCCACCCAGGGTAGAGGTCTTAGACATTAGCACAATAAGACAAATTTTCCTAATTAAAACTAGCATGTGTCAACTACTCCCTTTCTGATCCCCAATGGCCACTCTGTGTAGTCACAATGGGAAGAGCATACTAGGGTCGATATCTAACTAGTTTATTTCCAATATAACAAAAAAGAAACTATTCTAGCAATTAGTGTTCTAGATGGATGATACATGCAAGGTGGATCTAAGCTAGAACTAAAAAAAAAAAACTACTCTAGATTGTGGTTTATTTTATTAGTAAGTTAGGTGATGTGAGTTCTTTTTATATTTTTAAAGAGCTAGAAAAACTTAAGAAAAAATATGAAAGTAATCACAGCAAGAGAAAAGACACTGACACCGCTCCCCCTACAGGGACAAGGCAAGATAATGTGTAGCCTATGCCACTTTGTTGAAATGATTACAACTCTTTTTTTTTGTGAGAATGCACATTGATCCTTTATGGTTCAAGATCAATGGATTACAAGTTTTCAACAAATTTTCTCAAGGCAAGAAGGTGCCCAACTACTTCAATGGTTTATGAGTAAGGTTAAATCTTCAAAAATTCTCAAGAATCTCCCCTTCTACCTGTTACTTCTGCGTAAAAACAACAAACAATTAGTCCTATAAGATGCCCAAAAAACACTTTCAAAGTGTTTTGGAACACCCCTAATAAATTGGAAAAAATCTGTAAAAATTATGGAAAACCAACAGAAAAGGAGCTAAGGAGAAGAAACTAAAAATATAACCCCCTTAGGATATTTCTTTGCTGATATTAAATCAACAACTCAATGACAATTACAACTTGGTAAATATTCAGTTAATGACCCAGTAAAATTGCACAACTTCTAACCTATTGATTTTACTTTGAAATACTAGTTAAAAGCAAGCAAATTTGAAGTAGATCTAGCTAAAAATGAATTGGTTTTATAATAACAATCTAGATCTAAATATTACTTATGCATGCAAGCTATTTAGCTTTATATTTGAATTTGAAATACCAAAAAAAGATTACATGCAAGAAAGTAACCAAGAGAAAGATTTTATAAGAAATTATGAGAAAGAGAGAAGAATGTTTGTTGTCTTGGAATGTCTTGGGAAATGGAGTATTCATTAGAGGAAAGCAGAGGGAAAGTGATCTTATCAAAGGTATTTAAAGATGGGAGGAAGCTCACTCGCTTCAACCTATCCTTCAAATGATGTAAACCTACAATGCTAAGACAAATATTGCAACAAAAGAGTTAAAAACATGGTGTTTCATATATTAGAAAGACATGAAGAGCATGACATTAAGCTAAATAAACATGCATCTCACAACTATCTAACATACATAAACTAATAGAAATATGAAACAAGATTAGCTTTTCTATTCCTATCCTACAAGGAGATAGCTCCAAACATAGGCCAATAATAACAATTTACA
>JASDQU011455128.1:7759-28773 GCA_032191745.1 Picea mariana
TTTCAGATCTTTATACATTACAGGTACAAAGTTATGATTACTTCAAGTTAGGGTTGTTGACTAATCCAAAACTAGGCATGTGAGACTAAAGAAAAGTTTGATGAAAATGCTAGTCTCTTGTTGTTGAAGTTAAGGAAGGTTTGCAGGAATGTGATCATATACACTAGGTCTATTATAGAGATACAAATAAGATTTGGATGATGAAATTGATGAGGGCTTTTGGTTGAGGTACATGTTGAGTACATGGTTGAGACAAGTAGTTGATGAGTTGGCACATACATGAGGTTTATAGTTGATGATGTTGGTACATATTGATGAGTCATAGTTGATGAGTAATTGACACATGATTGGTACATACATGGTACATGGTTGGATGCACTTGTTTATGGTACAGGTTGATTACAGGTTATTTGGTACAGGTTGATGCATGGTTCAGATTTATTGGTACAGGTTTACAGCGGTATATCTCACAATGACAGGTTGACAGTGGTTCCATCATTCTACTTCTACTTTAGGGTGGCAAGACGGGGCAAGGGCAGGTGGTTGTAGCCACCTTCCGGTTGTAACCGAAGAACACAGGGGGTTGTAGCCAGAGAATTGGGGAGTTGGAGCTTCCCTCAGGTTGTAGCCTGAGAAACTAGGGGCTTGGAGCCTCCTTCCAGTTGCAGCTGGAAAACAAAGGAAGTTGGTGCTTTCAAGGAATGTAATTCTTCAAGACATATAAGAAAAAGTATTTTGTGGTTTTCTCCCGATTTGGGTTTCCACGTAAAACACTAGTGCACTGTGTATGTGTATGTTTGTTCATTTGTTCATTGCTTATTTACTCTGCAGTTATTGGATGATAATGCTTCATTGATATAACACTTTGATTATATGGTTAAAAAGGATTAAATTGCTCTATTACTAATTCACCCCCCCTCTTAGTAATCCAACAGTAAGAATCTGTTTGAATTGTTGAAATCTATTGTAATTCTATAAATGTATCTGATGTTGGATTGATGAATGTGAAGTAAGATTGGGCAGTCTCTAGTGTGAGTGGTGTCTCACCCGAGAGTTGCATCTTGCTACCATCTTGCATTTCCATAACTTTGTCTTTCAATATTATGTCTTGGTATCAAACCGAGAAGATGTGAGTTGGTGCAAATCGTTATTGGTGTCATTCCTTGTGAAAATTGCTACTGGTATCATTCCTTGTGCAAATCATAGCCGTCATTGGAGACTCGCTTGTTAAACTTGTTGCGTGGAGCGTGAGACACTGCTTTAGTCATTGGAGAGAGAGCGACTTGTGTGAGCCTCCATTGGAGTTTTGCTTGTTATACCTGCTACGTGGAGCTGTGAGGAGTAGCAAATCGTTGCTTACCCTAGCACTCACATCGTTGAAGTCGTTGAGCAAATTGTGCGTGGACTGTTGTACTTGAGCCTCCACTGGAGAGAGGACAATGGCTTACTTTATTTTATTTCCTGCTCGTGGGTTCTTTTGATTATTGATGCACATGCTAGAGGAGACTGTCAATTCAAAAGAGTGATCATTGGATTCTCCATTTTCTGTCTTGGAGAAATTTCTACCTGATCGATGTATTTTTCCTAGAGAAATTTGCTACTTGTTCGTTGTTGTTGCTTGGAAGGAATTGAGTCATTGTTAAAGGTTTGTGTGGAAGGGAACGTGAAGGAGATTCATTTATAGGGTCAACTATTTATTAGACCTATGGTCCTCCAATTCGTTGCAACCATGAAATCGCTGCTCAGAGTATTGTATGGTTGTTTCCAACCAGAATTAAAATATATCCCTCACCATCAAACATTGAAGGGTTCAGTTCGAAAGTGATGATAATCATGTATGGTCTAAATTGACCTTCATACATTGTGTTGGAAAAAGAGTGAGTGCACTGCGTGGAGGAGTCACCCATCTGGAGGAGAAGCTTGCATGGATTAAGAGGAACCGTCGTTGCCACATTTTGTTCTTCGCTTGGTGAAGTATTTTTTCTGGCCGTTGGTACTTTGGCGTGAGGTAATCTGTATAAAGGTTGTTTGTTGGCGTGGCTGCATAAAATTCAACTTTTCTATCTTCTATTCTACAATCTTGCCTATTGTGGCAATGCTCCCTACTATGTTATTGTTGTCATAAGCATGTAATTTGCAGTCTTAAAAGTTGTAGAAATTATTGTTTTTGAGGTGTGATGGCTAACCCTTTGGAAGAATCTTATTTAAATGAAGCAAGCAAGTTAGATGGCACAAATTATATGAATTGGAAATTTAAGATGTAGACATTGATGGGAGGATACAATGTTTGGTCCATCACATCTAGTGATGAAGTTAGGCCAAATGCCGTCGTAGGTGCTACAACTGCGTCAATTCAAGATTGGGAGAAACGAGAGACTAAGGCAAAAGTGTCGCTAAGAATGTCCGTAAAGGACAATATCATACCTCATATCAAAGACTACAATACATCCAATGAGACATGGACAACACTCAAAGATTTGTACGAGTCGAAGAACACAAATCAAGTCTTGTCTTTGAAGAGTAAGTTTTTTTCTGTTAAGATGGAGGAGAATGAAAGTATCGGTTATTTCATTTTAGGAATCAAAGATATTAAAGATAAACTTGGTAATATAGGTGAAAACGTATCTAGAATTGATTTAGTCACTATAACTTTAAATGTTATGCTAAAAGAGTACCAAATGTTTATCACAGGTATTGCAACAAAAGAGAAGGCTCCTACTTTTGAAGAGTTGACAAGTATACTTATGCATGAGGAAGAAAGGTGAAAGAAGCTTAATAAAAGGTCTCAAAGTTTTTATCTAGCATTGATGGTGTAAGGGAAACCACCTTCCAGAGGAGAGCCATGGAAAAAAACAAGGGAAGTAAGCCACCATATGGAAAGCCACCATACAAAAATCCACCATATGCAAAGCCACAACAAGGTATGATGCCTCCAAAGTTTGATGCTAATGTTAAAAGGAATGATGTATGTTCTTATTGTGGCAAGTTTGGACACCATTCTAGAGATTGCTTTAAAAGGAATAATTATGAATCCAAACATAGAAACAAAAGGCACACTGGTCATTTTTCTGATGGAGGGGAAACAATGAATGATGACTTCAAAAACCTTGGATTATTTATTTCAGATGTTGCCTTATTCGTTGAAACAAATGACTCAAATGCATGGTTTGTTGATTTTGGTGCCTCCATACATATGTCTTGTAACAATCACTAATTTGAAAATTATCATGAAACAAATAATGGTGCTAATATATATCTTGGGGATGATCGTTCACATCAAATTAAAGGATATGGTAATGTATCTATGACATTACCAAATGGTTGTGTTAAACATATTCAAAATGTGATGTATGTGCCTGGTATAAAGAAGAACTTAATCTCAGTTTCTACCATAACAAATCAATATTTGAAGGTAGAATTTTTAAAGTCACATTGTGTGGTAAAAGACATGCAAGATCATTACAAGATTACTGCAACATGAATAGGAGTCGGGGGTTTATACAAGCTTGATGTGAAGATAAAAAGTCATCAAGCGTTGACATCCACAACCATTACAACATAAGTTTTATGGCACCAAAGGTATGGCCATCTTAACTTTCGTGATTTGTTACTACTTCAAAAACAAGGAATGGTGGAAGGACCATTGCTTAAGAATGAATATTTTGTATGTGAGGGGTGTGCATTATGGAAGATGCATCTAGGGAAGAATTCCCTACTCATATAGATAAAAGAAAAAAATATATTCTTTAACTTGTGCATACAAATGTGTGTGGTCCTATGCAGACAAGATCACTTGGTGGATCATACTATTTCTTGATCTTTATTGATGATTGCACAAAATATACATGGGTTTATTTTATGAGAAATAAAAGTGATGTATTTGAATACTTTAATGAATTTAAAAATATGGTTGAGAAGCAAACAAGAAAATACATCCACATCCTCTTATCAAATCAAGGGGGAGACTATACATCAGGTGCATTCGTCAAGTACTACAAAGCCCATGGAATTTTACAACAGTATACAGTGTCACATACTCCACAACATAATGGAGTAGCTGAGAGAAAGAACAAAACATCAGTGGAATGTGCACGGGGCATGATAAAAGGTAAAAATCTTACAAATGGTTTTTGGGTTGAAGTTATTAGTACTATTGTTTATTTGAAAAATAGAAGTCCGACTAAAAGTTTAGACCATAAAACTCCTTTTGAAGCACTTTATGGTTATAAACTAGCAGTAAGCCATTTAAGAATATTTGGAAGCAAATCTTTCTCTCATGTTCCCAAAGAGGATAGGAGAAAACTAGATGCAAAAGAAATCAAGTGCATTTTTATTAGTTATTGTTATGATCACAAGGCATATAAGATGTTTGATCCTTGCACACATAAAGTTTTTGCAAGTAGAGACGTGTTATTTCACGAGAATGCAAATGAAGGCCACAAGGTGGACAATTATGATGCATGGCACATTCCTTATGATCATGATGAAAATGTCAAAGAAGAAGCAAATGGTGAACAAGAACAAAAACAAGAGGAATAACTCAATGATATGGACACTACAAGCAACCAAAGTTCACCAAGAGGAGGAGAAGATTCACCACAAAACAAAAGAGGAGATGAAAGCACTGAAGCATGAAGGAGGTCATCACACCAAACTCATCTACCTGAAAGGTACAAAGATTATGCTTTGATGACCGAAGTAATGAATGTCATAGAACATGTGAATTTTAAACAAGCTAATGCGCATAAACAACGGAGAGATGCACTGAAGAGTATGAGTCCATAATGAAAAACAATACATGGGAATTAAAAGAATTACCTAAAAACAAGGTTTCCATAGGATCCAAATGGTTATTCAAACCCAAATTTAATGCTGATGGAAGTATATATAAATATAAAGAAAGATTAGTAGCAAAAGGATATTCACACAAAGAGGGAATAAATTATGGGGATACCTTTGCACCCGTAGCTAACATATATACAATTAGATTAATGATTGCATTAGCTACAAAACATAGTTGGAAATTACATCAACTAGATGTCAAGTCTGCTTTTCTAAATGGGGAACTAAAGGAAGAAGTATATCTTGTTTAGCTAGAAGGATTTGTAAAGAAAGGTCAAGAATATCCAGTTTGTAAGTTAAAGAAATCCTTATATGGACTAAAGCAGGCTTCAAGATCTTGGTATGTGAAGATTGACTCTTTCTTTGTTCATAAAGATTATATGAAAAGTATGAGTGAATCTAACCTGTATATCAAGTCAAATCAAAAGGGGCATGTTGCTTTGATTTCCTTGTATGTTGATGATCTCATTATAACATGTAATGCATCTCAATTGATTGATGAAATTAAAAGACAATTTTCACAGGTTTTTGAGATGAAAGACCTTGGTGAGTTGCATTATTGGTTAGGTCTTGAAATATGGAGAGAAACTGATCAGTCACTGGTCACACAAAGCAAATATACAAGGGAGATACTTAAAAGGTTCAACATGAATCAATGTAAAGCAGCGTCGATTCCTTTAGAATAGAATGTTAAACTCTACAATGATGATTGAACAAAAGAGGTGGATGGTACACTATATCGTTAGTTGGTGGGAAGTCTAAACTATCTCACTACAACCAAGCCAAATATAGCATATTCAGTGAACATCCTGAGTCAATTCATGGCCAAGCCTCATGAAAGCCACTGGATAACAACTAAAAGAGTACTTAGATATATGAAAGGAATTGCTAATTTTGGTATTGAATATACTGATGAGTTTGATGTTAAGTTGGCAGGTCATTTTGATTTAGATTGGGACGGAAATCCTGATGATAGAAAATCAACCACATGATATACATTCAACGTTGGATCAGAGATCGTGTCATGAAGTAGCAAGAAACAACCAACTCTTTCTTTTTCATCAATTGAAGTTGAGTACAAAGCCTTGTGTAATGCTACTTGTGAGACAATTTGGTTGAGGCGAATTCTTGAAGATGCGAGAGAAGAACAAAAAATGCCAACGATTATCAAATGCGATAATCAAAACTCCAACAAACTAACCAACGATCCTGTGTATCATGTCATATCGAAGCACATTGAGGCCCATCATCATTTTACAAGGGAAAAGATGCAGTCAAAGGAGATTGATATAATTTATTGTAATAAAAATGAAAATATGGCTAACATCTTCACTAAGCCTCTTGGAAAGGCAAAGTTTCAAATATTTAGGAATCAATTAGGTGTGGTAGAGAACACATTTCTCCATTAAGGGGGACTGTTTGCGTAATAATTGATAAACTCTAGAAATTATTATTATTAGGGTTTGTTAGACATTATTAGACTTTGTTGTAGTCTCTGTAAGATTGCTTACTTTAATTATTTCTTAGATCCTATTTCTTAGGAATCTGTTTGAACTGTTGAACTTTATTGTAATCCTATAAATGTATTCGATGCTCGATTGATGAATGTGAAGTAAGATTGGGCGGTCTCTAGTATGAGCGATGTCTCACGCGTTGCATGTTGCATTTCCATAACTTTGTCTTCCAATATTCTATCTTTAATATGTCATTTGCAAGAATTAAACTTGTATAAGGAAAATAATGGTCTTCCTTCTAAGCATTAAAACTAAATCCAATTCCCATAATATTTTTTTATTTTTCACTTTATAATAACTATATTTATATTAAAAATAATAAAACACTTTATTATAATTTAAAAAATTTAAATTATCTATTAATTTTTAATTTTCGTCATTTATCCACTCACACATTTATTTATTGCAATCTCAATAATTTAAGACGCTATACGTACCTTAAAGAAAATATAAAAATCACGCCTACTCATACCGACCTCCACTCGTGGTAAACCAAAACTTAAAAGTTCCCAAACAAAATGAAAATCTCGCTTAACGGTTTATTTAGATTTTTAAATTAATTACACTGACGGAAGTTTAATTTTATAATTCAACCTAATTTGGTATTTTTATATATAACCCTTGCGTCAATTCTATCTCGGAATTCTCAACGCTACATGCTCGAGGGTCTCCATCCCAATTGAAAAAACGGAGCGCCGGTTAAAAAATAAATTTAACCAGGCACATGGAATAAAATACTAACCCATTCTAGAAACTTCTCAGGTACCCGGCAATAAGGCAAGTTAAAGCAGCATCGTTATCGGATAAGCCAATGGAAGGCTTTATGAGAGGAGATAGTCCCTAACCGTCAGGATGTTCTTACTAGTCGCAAAAATCCAATGATAAGCAGATCCCTAACCGTTAGGATGTTTTATTGGAAGAATCAAATGACCGTAGCGAGACGTCCACTGACTAAACTGGAGGACATGGTACAAACCCTTTGCCGCCTCCGGGGTTCGAACCGATGACTTCTCTCCCTCATCGCGATTCGCTATTCCTCGCTCTAATCATGACTTGCCGGCGTCGTCTCTCAATCTGTACCGTGAGCGATGCTGGAGGAGGCTTTAAAGGAAATGTGAGAGGAATGAACAAATGCCTGCCTTGCGTCATTCTCCAATGAATGAGAGGAGATTTGTAAAGGAAGGAGGGTATTGTCAGAACCCATGGAGACTCGCGTCGGCAACAAGTACAGACTCGGCCGAAAAATAGGCAGCGGCTCATTCGGCGAGATCTACTTAGGTCAGCGTCTCAATTCCCTTCAATGTTCACAATTTACTTGCAGCGTCTTTTCTCTGTTTTTAATTATTTGCTTAAGAAAAAAGCTTCTGCATCCATCCATCCAATTTCAGGTACCAACGTCCAGACTAATGAAGAAGTGGCCATCAAGCTCGTAAGTGCATTTTCCCAAATTTACTGCCGAGGCAATCGGTGGCGTGTATTAATATCTTCTGTATTTCTTCATATAACTTTATTGTCTTTTTTCGAAACCCTTTAAAATTATTGTTTAACAACATTTTACCTATACAAACGCACGAAGGGACAATTAATTATGCATTTTTCGTCGGGTAAGAGGGTTCTTTTCATATTTTTACAAGGGATTAACTGACAATTGAGCACATGACACGCAGTTAATCCCGAAAATGATATTTCATGATACAAGATTGCCGAGGCGTTTTATGATTTCTTTTCTCTGAATACTGGAATTCTGGTTCAGTGTTCACAGAAAAAAGCATCATAAACCAAAACCTTTGGAGACATCTTGCCTTTTCTCCTTATTTGTGTCCTCTAAAATTTTGGATCATTTGCAGACATCTTGCCTTTCCTTCTTATTTGTATCCTCTACTTCGAAATGCTAGTTTTTGAATTCTATTGCAGAATTTCTTCTTTGTGCAAAAACAGGTCTAAATAATATGATTTTTAACATGCTGATAGTATGTTACCTATTACATTAACTCGTGTTTTGCCAACCAATTCTCTGGCTTTTATCATCGTATGCAATCCAGAACGCTTGCTGAAACCCTTTACAATTAATTTTCTAGGCAGTATTTTTCCCAAACGTTAATGCCTTTCTCCGCTTTATTTTATTGTTTTGTAATGCTCACGACTTTCCATCTTCATCTGTTTTTATGTCCAATTTTATTTAAATTGTTTTTCCTTTTGAAATTCTGTTGAGGGCTTTCATGTTTTTGTGTTTCTAATATTTATCAAAATAGTTTTTCTTTTGAATTGTGTTGAGGGCTTCCATGTTTTTGTATTTTCAGTTTTATTTAAATTGCTTTTTCTTTTGCAATTCTGTTGAGGGCTGACATGTTTTTCCCAATTTTTCTGGATCAGTCAACAACCATCATTGGTAACCGAAAAAATGAATCACTATAATTAATTTGGAACAGTCATATGCATTGATAGAAAAGAGGTTGGCAGTGATAGCGTAGGCTATTGAATGCCATTAAAAAGGAAAAAACCAAAACAAATTAGTTTGAAATATTCTTATCATTACTCCTAATTGAGGAAATACTTACAAAATTTGATGATTATTGCAAATTGAAATATTCTTATGATTAGTCTTCTAAGGAAATAATCACAACATTTGATTATTGTATATACTTAATGGTTATTTTACATATATACACTTTAACATCCGGTAAATAAACATCAAAAGATCTTATACCTGTCTCAACTACATTTATGGAACCAAATGGATCAATCAACTCAACATTGGAACTAAGATTTTCTGCTAAATTCTCTTATCCATAGCCCAGTTAGTGTTCACAAGACAAATATAATATCTATTGCAATTACAGTGCGGACACAGAGCATTATATATAATCAAATGGACAGTAACAGTGAAGAGGACCGTCATCACAGCAAATCAAAATCCCTCACACCTTAGGAATTCTAATTTTATGGATCGCCAAACGGATGCGAGCAAGTTTAGAATTCGTTAATAGAGTGAGCAAGGGAGGGATGGATTCACCAAAGAAATAGAATATCTATTGCAATTATACTGTGGAGAGAGAGAGATTCACAAAACAAATAGAATATCTTTGCAATTACAGTGTGGGAGACAGCAGCATTCATAAATAATCAAATGGGCAATAACAGTGAAGAGGAGTCACCGTCGGAGTAAATCAGAATCCTGACAACATAGGAATGCCAGTTTTATGGATTGTCATAATGATGCAAGCAAGTTTTGAAGTTGTTACCAGACTTAGATAGGGAGAGGGAGAACTTGTCTTGAATTCTTCGAATGTTTTTACAATTAGGATATGAGGCTGCGTTTATGTACTAGCTTATAATCAGTTACTAAAGGAGAGTTGTCACATTAGTAAGAAGCATTTATGTTGACTAATAACTAACATTTAATGTAGTTTACCACTAACATAATATGCTATTATAAATAATTTTATACTACATTAATATGTTCCATTATTTTCTCCTTGCTTAAGATGAAAAATTGCTTGATTTCTCTTTTAGATAGGCAAGCAGTTGTTTAAATGTTTCAAAGAGAACCATTTAGTCTGTTTTATGCCAGCCAGGTTGTAGTTGTCTTCTTGCTTCTCGTTGTTCAAGTACTAGTATCCAAAAGTGTATCCTCATGAAGAGGAGGCTAAAAATTATGGATTGGCACATCTTCTTCAAAATGTGGTGGTTTAGATAACTTGAGAGATTTTTTTACATTTACAACATCATGGATGTGTTATTGAGCCAACAAACAAGTTGAAAAGCATTTGTTCCACCTTATGATTGATATATACGGACCACAAATTAAAGGCTCAAGTTTATGATGATATTATTGCTTGAATCTTTGTCTACCTAAATAAAGCTAGACTGTATTTTTGACTTGAAAGTGACATGGACCTCTATGCTTATTTGGAGAGCTTTGTATTTGGCCTATGTCTAGAAAACATCTCTTTGATTTTGAAATGTAATTTTCCCGAACGATCAACAAATGTAGTGACTTTCGTCTTTGACACTAACATAAAGGACAAAATATGACTATAATAGCAATACATGACTATTATTTTCACTCTTTGTTACAACCACATACTATTGGTCTCTAATTTATTGATCAATCTTTTGACGTCATTGTTCTAAAACCAGGGTGTGTTCAGAAACCAACATATATCCACACATGGCGAACACCTTAAGACAAACACTCACACACAAATCAAAGATTAGTAAACCAGTTTCTATGTGGTTAAAACCCTCAAAGAGTGCAACAGTCCATGGCTCTAGCCAATCTGGCCACTTGAGGCAATTGATTAATGCAAAATAATAGATTACATGAGCACATCTCACAATTGATTATCTATAAATGACCCTCCATGCCCTTTAAATAGAGATCATGGACCAATTGAGTGCTAAGCCACAAATCAATTGTTCTTAATATCGAGGAGATGCTTGAATCGTCATATCACTCGTGCATAGGACATGATTGTGATTGTTGGATTAGTAAAGTACAAAAGCACACTTTAACCTATCATTACTGTAAATTTTCAGACCCCAACCCAGTTTCTGTCTCGCTGATTTTTCAGCCAATGTTTAATGCCCAAACCCAGTTTTATATCAGCAAATAAAACTTAGTAGAAAATTAACTTCAGAATTGAAACATGAGGATTCTGAACATCGTTTATAACGCAGAAATAAAATATCAGCAGCACATAAAACTCAGAAAATTAATGACACAGAAATTTTCGGTCTAACTTCGACCCTGGAAAAACCCACAAGGGGAAAACCAGTGAGAGAGGGAGATTTTATTATTTAGGAGCTTCAGAGAATTCTGTTATAGCATATTCATCTTCAGAAATTTAAATGACAAACTTATCTTGATAATCGTGCCAAGTCTTCACACAGGAAAAAAGCCAAACTCCTCAAAATTCTTTCTAGAATTTTCTGCAATAAATTGTAGGTTTGCTCCTCGATTTCTGTGCCTCCAAAATGCTGTATGGATGCCTCAAAATACGTGCCAATAGAATCAGCAATTTTCTGGGTGCATTAATGGCTGTACGACCACCTTGAAAACCATGCCAAACTTTCCAGAAAAACCACACAGCAACCTGCCTCGATTTTTGTGCCAAGAAAGGATTGTACGAAATCCGTATGGTACGACCTGAGTATGGCTGTCTATCCCTCCTCGAAAACTGTGCCAAAGTACGGCTGTACGGATTGATAAAATCTGTATCATACGGACATAATTTATTGCTGTTCTATTTCTCGATTTTCGTGCATACAAAAGACTGTACGGACCTTGGAATCTGTGTTGCACGGCCTCCTATAAATGATGAACTCCTTGCCTTGATTTTTGTGCTAATAAGCTGCATTGGAATGCGTGCCCTAGCTCTCAGAAATGGCTACTCTCTTGTTGCTCGAAAATGCTCTCTCTCTTGCTTTCTCAATAATGAACCAATAACCCAAGAATGGGTGTGCCCTCCAACCCTAATCGACCTCATGAGGTAGGTGAGGAGTTTTCTAATCCAATGGCTGAGATTAGATTAGATGTGTGGTTGAGATTTGATGTCTCTTCATTCACCCTCACTAAAGTCATAAAGTCACCTTTTAATTTGCATCTCACAAATTAAATGACTAGGGCCCACATTAGGCACTTTCTCACCCCTTAGGCGCCTAGGGATGAGAAACACTTGCCTAGGTACTTTATTTAATTAAAAATTTAACACTCCCTCATACCGAGGAAAGTGTTACTCACCACTCCAAGTTTGTCCCTGAAAAATACAAACTTGCCTCTGCCCAATGCCTTGGTGTGTATGTCTGCAACCTGCTCTTTTGTAGATATGTACTGTAGCTCCACAACTCCTCTCTGAACATAGTCACGGATGAAGTGATAACGAATCTCGATATGCTTAGACCGGTCATGAAAAATTGGATTCTTCGAGAGTTTAATGCAACTCTGATTATCACAGTAAATCACAGTAGGCCTCAACCGCACACCGAACAATCCCACCAACATCTTGCGAAGCCAAAGGGCCTCACAACTGGCCTGACTGGCTGCCATATACTCAGCCTCTGCAAAACTCAAAGCCACTGAGTTTTGTTTCCCACTGAACCAAGACACAACTGTTGATCCCAATCCAAAACAACACCTTGAAGTGCTTTTCCTGTCACTAACACATCCTGCCCAATTTGAGTCTGTATAGCCAACTAGACGAACTCCATCTCCTCTCTGATAGTCCAAACCATAATCTACCGTACCACAAAGATACTTGAGCACATGTTTCGTTGCCACCTAGTGCACTCTCCTAGGCTCCACCATGAACTGACTGAGAGTGTTGACAACAAAACAAATATCTGGCCTGGTATTGACCAAATACATCAATGACCCGATCAACTGACGATACAAAGTGGAATCCACCAACTGTGACTCAGAAGCATGAAGCTTCTTCTAGTTGGTAATCATGGGAGTGGTCATGGGCCTGCTATCCCCCATCTGAAATTTGCTCAGAATGTCACACACATACTTCCCCTGCCCCAGGAAGATGTGTCCAGGCTCCTGCCAAACCTCCAATCCCAAAAAGTAATGCATCAGTCCAATGTCAGTCATCTCAAACTCTGAAGCAAGGCTCTCCTTGCAACTGTCGATGAGTCTCTCTACCCCTGTAATGAAAAGATCATCCACATATAGCAGAAGAATGAGAGGATCCTCTCCAACCACAATGAAGTATAGGTTGGGATCCGCTTCACTCTTCTCAAAACCCAACTGCTGCAAATAGGCATCTATCCTTGAATACCAAGCTCTGGGAGCTTGTTTCAGCCCATACAATGCCTTTTTCAGTCTACACACATGAGACTCTCTCCCATGCACCTCAAAGCCCAATGGCTGCTCAATATACACCTCCTCCTCAATAAGACCATTCAGAAATGCGGTCTTCACATCCATCTGGTGGATCTTCCAACCCATCTCTGTTGCAATGGAGATCACTGCCCTGATCGAAGTGTATCTAGCAACCGACGCAAAGGTCTCATCATAGTCAACTCCCTCAACCCGTGAAAACCCTCGAGCCACAAAACGAGCTTTGTACTTCTCAATGCTGCCATCTGCAGCATGCTTTAGTTTATAGAGCCACCTGGAAGTCACTACTGACTTCCCCTCAGGTCTAGGAACAACTTCCCAGACATCGTTCTTCATGATGGATTTGTACTCTTCCATCATGGCATCTCTCCATACCTGTCTACTAGTGGCCTCCTCAAAAGTGGAAGGCTCAGACTCCCGAATACTGCTCACCATCGCGATGTAGCTGCAAAACCTCTCGGGAGGTTTACTCTCCCTCACTGCTTGTCTGAGATTCCCCACTGAACCCTGTGCCTCCCTCAAAGTGTCCTAAAGCCACTTGGGCTTCCTCCTCTCTGAAGTAGTGTCCTGTGGAGGGGACTCTCCCTGCTCAACCCCATCTCCTGAAGACAATGAGCTTGAAGTAGACTCTGAAGTACTCGATCCTGTAACCTGCGGACTAGTAGCCTGCGAACCTGAAACCTGTGGCCCTGTCACCTGTGAACCTGTCGTCCCCGAAACTGGTGGCCCCGAACTCTGTGTCACTGTAGTCTGCTGTGGACTCACCTGAATCTGTGGCGAAGACTGCTCACCCTTCTCTGTCCCTCTAGACTTCCTAAAGGCTCCGTCCTCCTCAAATTTGACATCCCTCCTCAAGTCAGTCTTCCTCAAGGAAGCAAGGTATATACGGAAAGCCTTTGAAGTCTCACTGTACCCAACAAAGATCCCTCTCTCTGTCGTGGGCTCTAGCTTTGTCCTCTTCTCAGAAGGGACATATGAAAATGTGATGCACCCAAAAATACGAAGGTGCCCCACCTCAGGCTTCTTCCCAGAGAAAGCCTCCTCAGGAGTCATGCTCCCCACAACCTTGTGAGGACTCCTATTCTGCAGATAAACTGCAGTGTAGCATGCCTCAACCCATAGAATAGTGGCAGCTCCTGATCGTGTAGCATGGCTCTCGCAGCCCCAACAATGGCCCTGTTCTTCCTCTCTACAACCCCATTCTGCTGCGGGTTGTAAGGAACAATCAACTCCCCCCTGATGCCCTCTCCTGCACAGAAGTCCATGAACTCCTTGGAGGTATACTCACCCCCATTGTTCGATCTCAAGACTCTGATTTTCTTCCCTGTCTGGTTCTCCACAAGAGCTTTGAACTCTTGGAACCGACTGAAGACCTGTCCTTTGGTCTTCATGAAGAAAATCCAGGACTTCCAAGAGAAGTCATCAATGAATACAACATAGTATAGGGAACCAGTCAACAATGCCGAAGACATCGGGCCACATACATCTTAACGTGTAAGATCAAGTATCCCTGCTGCTCTACTGTCACTGCTCGGAAGAGCAGTCTTGGTGTACTTTCCCAAAGCACACCCCTTGCACAACTCATGGTGCTCTGAACTGAAATTTGGAACTCTTGTCACCATCTCCCTCAGAACTCTCAAAGCCCCATGGTGCAAATGTGCCATCCTCCTGTGCCATAGCTCACATAGGTCACTGCTGCTGCTGGTAGTATGAATCAATGCTCTCACTGGCTGGAACAAGAACTTGTACATCCTCTCATGTCTAGTACCAATCACTTTGGCCGAAGTGATGCTAGACCCTCTGGGGAAAAGAAGCACCTGCCCATCACGGAACAAGACCTCATAGCCCTTCTCCTCAATAGTAGAAACTGACACTAAGTTCTTCTTCAAGCTCGGAACATATAGAACCTCTGCCAAAGTCAAGGGAGGTAAAGACTCCCTATGAAATGAAACTGTCTCGCTACCAACCACCTTGACCTCCCGGTCATCTCCAAGCACTACCTCAACATTTCTCGTCTCTGTGAGGTTTGTCAAGTGCTCACGAACCCCTGTCATATGGCGAGAGGCACCACTGTCAATATACCAAGTATCTGTATGAGTGGTCCTCATGGATAGACACACAATCAAGGAAAATTCCTTGTCAAACTTGGTGGAAAACTCTTCAACCTCTGCAGAAGCTGCTGTTTGTTTCTTCTTCTTGTTCGGACACTGACCTGCATAGTGACCAAACTTATGGCATGCAAAGCACTTGACTTTGCTCATGTCTTTCTTCTCTTCACCTTTGGGCTTGTGTCCTCCCTTTGGACCCTTTTTGAACTTCTTCTTGCTAGTGGTAGCAAGAGCCACATTCTCCTCCTCATGACCTGTAGATGAACTGCCATGTACATAACCTCTCCGGGTCTCCTTCTGAACAAAGTCATCCCAAAGATGTTCCCAACCGGGAAGCTTCTCCCTAGCAACAATGCCCTCCACAAAAACAACCCATTGTTTGGAAACTCCATTCAATGCTGTTCTCACAAGATCACTGTCAACGATGGCTTCCCCCACAGCTCCAAGCTCATCCCTCACCTGTGTCAATCTAGTAAGGTATGTGATCACATTTTCAGCCTTGGTCATTTTTATGCTCTTTAGTTTTTCTCTCAAAACCATTTTCTAGTTCTCATTTGTACTCTGGTACAATTTAGTCAAAGTCTCCCACATCTCATAGGCATGTGTTTTCCCTGTCAAGTGAGGAATCAAATGATCCTTGATGTCATCAAGAATAAACCTCTTAGCCTTGATACTCTTCTTAGTGTAAGCTGCAAGAAGAGTAGCATCAGTAGGTACCACAACAAGATGAGTAGTGGTATTTTCTACAATGTCCCACAACTCGTTTTCTTGCAAAAGCGAGATCATCCTCTCCTTCCAAGCACCAAAATTTGCTGCCCCATCAAGTCTGTCCTCAACTCTCAAACCTGTAGCCATTGACCCTTTTCTGCTGAAAATAATAAATTCAAAAATCTGCCCTGTGAAGTGACTTTCTGACAGCTGAAATCTCTGCTTCTTTTCAACTCACCTTTGATACCATGTAAATTTTCAGACCCCAACCCAGTTTCTGTCTCGCTGATTTTTCAGCCAATGTTTAATGCCCAAACCCAGTTTTATATCAGCAAATAAAACTTAGCAGAAAATTAACTTCAGAACTGAAACATGAGGATTCTGAACATCGTTTATAACGCAGAAATAAAATATCAGCAGCACATAAAACTCAGAAAATTAATGATAGAAATTTTTGGTCTAACATCGACCCTAGAAAAACCCACAAGGGGAAAACTAGAGTGAGAGGGAGATTTTATTATTTAGGAGCTTCAGAGAATTCTGTTACAGTATATTCATCTTCAGAAATTTAAATGACAAACTTATCTCGATAACCATGCCAAGTCTTCACACAGGAAATAAGCCAAACTCCTCAAAATTCTTTCCAGAATTTTCTGCAATAAATTGCAGGTCTGCTCGATTTTTATGCCTCCAAAATGCTGTACGGATGCCTCGAAATACGTGCCAACAGCTTCAACAATTTTTTGGGTGCATTAATCGTTGTACGACCACCTTGAAAACCGTGCCAAACTTTCCAAAAAAACCACACAACAACCTGCCTCGATTTCTGTGCCAAGAAAGGACTGTACATACCTGTACGAAATCCGTACGGTACGGCTTGAGTACGATTGTCTGTCCCTCCTCGAAAACTGTGCCAAAGTACCGTTGTACGGACTGATAAAATCTGTACCGTACGGACATAATTTAATGCTGTTCTGTTTCTCAATTTTCGTGCATACAAAAGATTGTATGAACCTTGGAATCCGTGCTATACGACCTCCTGTAAATGTTGAACTCCTTGCCTCGATTTCTGTGCTAATAAACTGCCTTGGAATGCATGCCCTGGCTCTCAGAAATCGTTGCTCTCTTGCTGCTCGAAAATGCTCTCTCCCTTGCTCTCTCAACAATGAATCAACAACCCAAGAATGGGTGCACCCTCCAACCCTATTCGACCTCATGAGGTAGGTGAGGAGCTTTCTAATCCAATGGCTGAGATTAGATTAGATGTGTGGCTGAGATTTGATGTCTCATCATTCACCCTCACTAAAGTCATAAAGTCACCTTTTAATTTGCATCTCACAAATTAATTTATTAAATGACTAGGGCCCACATTAGGCACTTTCTCACCCCTTAGGCGCCTAGAGATGAGAAACACTCGCCTAGGTACTTTATTTAATTAAAAATTTAACAATTACATTAGACCAAGTCAACCTTAACTAACTCCTAGTGTTAAAATATCCTAACATTCCCCCCATAAGAACAATTTGGGATAGGATGGAAGGATTTACAAAGTGACAAAAGGAAAAGGAAGGAGGCATTAAAGGCTATTGGATCAAGTGTCATTAATGTTGATGAGTTGTTTGAACCATCAGATCACTCATGTATAGGATGTGATTGTGATCGTTGGATTAGTAAAGTGCAAAAGCTCACTAAAGAAACACACTAGAAGCACACTTTGACCTATCATTACATTAGATCAAGTTGACCTTAACTAACTTAAATTGTTGAATGAAATATCCTAACCTCCCTCCTTAAGAACAACTTGGGATAGGATTGAAGGATTTATAGCATATCCCCCCTAACGTCAACTTCTTGAACACCTAATATAGATCGAAGCTTTATGAACTTCGCTTATGTGAGGGATTTTGTGAAAATGTCAACAACTTGATCATTTGTATGACAAAAAGAGCACTTCAAGGGCATGCTCCTAAAGATGGTTTCGAATGAAATGCAAGTGTAACTCAATGTGTTTGTTGCACTGATGCTGAACGGGCTCCTTGGCGAGCTGAATGGAACTGCGACAATTGCACTAGTGTGTGGTTGGATATTGCTTTTGGAATCCAAACTTTGAAAGGATCCATTGAAGCTTCTTGACTAGCACGAACAATTGCTTGATACTCTATGTTTGCGGAAGAAAGAAAAAGGGCATTTTGTTTCTTACATAACTAAGGTTGCAAACACATCCTGTAGTAGAATTTTGATAATTAGGGACGTTAGCCCAATCGAAATATGTGAAAACGACCAATTTAGTAGATTCCCTTGAATTGTATTGCATACCTGTTAGAATTTAAGGGAAAACTAGAACAACAATATTCTTTTTTTTTTTTATTCACTACTGTAGATATAGATCAGCAATCAAAACACGAATTTCTGAAGTAGATCAATCACAGAAATAAAACAATAGATCTGAACATGTAGAAAACAATTCTAAGCTAGAGCTGAACATCATTAGTAATAAAAACAATTTGAACATTAGCATAAATAGATTTGATAATTAGCAAAGTAAAACTGAACATTACCTTGATCAAACAAAGAACAGATTTACCTTAGGAGTTAGTTGCTGTCCTCTTTTCTGTATGCTCAATAAAGGCTATAATGGTCATGGATCAAACCCTCAAGGGTTTGATCCATGACCATTATAGCCTTTATGGGTTTGATCTCATCATGATTTATGTGGACAGTGTGCCAAGAAGAAAACCAAGAACAATCAGCAAGCTTATCAACAAGCAAAGACTGATATAGAAACCCCAAAGAACTCAAAGTTGACATGAAAACTCCAAATACCAAAAACTGATATGAAACCCCAAATGCCAAAATTGATATGAAACTCTAAATACCAAAAACTGATAGTTGATATGAAGCTCCAAAAAGGCGAAAACTGATAGTTGATATGAAGCCCCAAAAAGCCCAATAAAAAATCTGCCAAAACTTATAGGGCTGATATATCAAGTAGGCAACCTAAGATTGAGACTTAAGGCTGTTCTATCAGACCCTAAAAGATAGAGATGACAACAACACAAAGAGACCACTAGCGGCAGCCAAAGAAAGAGACAACAACCAAGGAGAGAGAGGTATGACAGGCTTAGAAGAAGAGCCAAAGCTGCATAGGAGACAGTGACAACCATAGGGTAACTAGCGACAGCTTGAAGAGGGACAAGGAGGAGGCCGTGACACCTTAACCAATGAGAGGGAGGTCTGCACCACCTTAACCCAGCAAAAACACCAACAATAAAGCTCCTAGTCAGCAAAAGGGAGAAGCCTAAGGAGGCCGCACCTTAAATCAGCAAGAGAGGATCAAGACACACAGCGCTGGGCCTTCAACCAACCCTAGAAGAAACCCTCCAAGTAGGCCGCACCAAAACTGAACTAAGCAAGAGTAGGCCGCACCAAAAACATCAAGGGAAGGAGATGCCTTCAAGGAGGCCGCACCCAAACAGCAAGAGAAAGTCCACCAAGGAGGCCACACCCAAACAACAAGAGAAAGTCCACCAAGGAGGCTCCACCAAACAAAGAGACCAAACTAAGGTAGCCGCAGCAAAACCAGACTAAGGGAAGTGAGGGTGTGTAAATGTAATGTGAGAGAGGGGGGTGAGGTTCCTTTTATAGTATTGGAAGGGGTTAGGGTTAGGTTTAGTTAAAAACCTAATAAATAAAATAAAAATAATAAAAGATAATTAATAATTAATTAATAAAAAAATTAATTAAAAGTCAATTAAGTCAAAGTGACTAAAGAAGACCAACACCACATTAATCAAGATGGGGAACGGGGCTCAAGCAAGAGGATGCTTCAAGACAAAGTCAAGGGGGTCTTTTTCAATGACAAACTGTCCACATAAGTCTCATGATATCTTATAAGCTTATATCATCCCTACATAAGAGGAAACATTAATGATGTGGTCATGTCCATCTTCCTAGCTGCTCCTAGGTCTCATGGACCATCCCGGGAGAGAAGAAGAAGATCACACATCATCATATCTTGGTACTCAACCAAGAACCACTTGGTCCAAGACCAGATTACCCCATAACACATCCGGGGGCCCTAGAACACATCTAGGGTTTTATCCACCAAGGTACAAGGTCAAGGATCAACCCAAGCATTAAGCAATGATTCCTTGGAACACATACACATCTAGGGACTGACATAATCAACCACCAAAGAACACATCCAAGGATCAATCCGAGCTTCAAGCAAGGATTACCTGGAACACATCCAGGGGCCCTAAAACACATCTAGGGACTTATATCATCAACGGCCAAGGAACACATCCAAGGATCAATCCAAGCACCGAACAAGTATTCCCTGGAACACATCCAGGGGCCCTATAACACATCTAGGGACTTACTGTTTGGTCCTTGACCAAGAACCCCAACAATATACTGGGGGCCCTCACTAGGGTCTTTTGTCATGGCTCTATCTGCTTGGTCCCAAACCAAGAACCCAAGGAGTGTACTGGGGGCCCTAGATCTTAGCTAGGGTCTTATGCCATCCTTCTGGAGAATGGATCTTGTAGCTGCATTAATTTCAACAATACCAAACTAAATTGTACCTGGAATATATTGAAGTATCCTCTTTGCTGCTTTCCAATGGCTTATGTGGGGTTCTTTCATGTATCGCACAATGAGAATAACAACAGATGTAGTATATCTTGTTGAAATAATGTAACTGCAAAGAGTATTCTATTTATTATTGATGTATTATTCATTAGATCAATCCCCTTTTGCGGTTTGATCATGTCGGGTATTGTAAATAACCAAATCCCCTTTTGCGGATTGGTAAAACCCCAATTGTAATAGGCAGAATGAGAAGTCGGTCCCCAGATTAATTAAATGTGGTTATAACCACCCAGATTGAGAAGTCGGCCTTGCCAGTGAAAAGTCACCTGCCAGATTGTATAAATAAAGAGGCTAGCGCCTCATTTGGACACCCACTCACTTATTCATCAAAGCACAAGTTTGGAG
>JASDQU011455128.1:28889-42418 GCA_032191745.1 Picea mariana
AATAAGGAAGTTTTTGCTGGGTTTTCTCCCCCATGAGGGTTTCCCAAGATAAATGATGTGTCTCTTGTGATTGTGTATTTCTCAGTGATCCTATCTATGCTATTGTTATCTAGTGAAATGAAAATAAACTCAATAATAGCTTAAACCTTAACATGGTATCAGAGCTAAGCTGAAGAGAGCATCTTTCACAAGAGAAAGTGAAAAACGTCATTATTGCCGTACATGCAAATTAGGGCTTTTTGTTGGAGAAGTATTTTAGCCCCAAAACCATCTAGAAAAGTGCGCCCCTTCCTTAAGGATTACTTTGGCATCCTCAGCGCAACTTTTCAGTGGCTAGATCTCTCGGAAAGTGAAACCCTAATTTTCACAAAGTACCATAAGTATCGGAAAACCAGAGTACCAGAAGTACCAGAAGTATCGAAAACCCAGAATTACCAGAAGTACCAGAGTACCAGAAAACCAGAAGTACCAGAAGTACCAGAGTACCAGAAAACCAGAAGCACCAGAGTACCAGAAAACCAGAAGCACCAGTCCAAAAATCCGCAGATCAAGTTTGGAGGTGTAAAAATTGGATTTTCTGAAATCTAACCACACTAGGCTACTCGCCTTAGCCAAGCGCACCTCCTGGTAAGTTCAGAATTCAATTTTGAGCATTTTCATTTTTTGGTACTTTCCCTAGCTCCAGGTAAAAGATGTCTGCAAGCACTAAGCTTGTTGACAAGCTAGAAGGTGTGGAAAACTTCCGTGCCTGGAAGTATAGGATTGGTCTCATTCTTGAAGGAATGACCTAGCAAGATTTGTCAAAGAAGAAGTACCAGAACCCGCCGATGCTGTAGATAAAGCAAAACACCACAAGGACATAATTAGGGCCAAAAGAATCGTTGCGGATTCGATCAAAGATCACTTGATTCCTCAAGTGTCATCAAAGAAGACTCCGAAAGAAATGTTTGATGCCCTAACCAAACTATATGAAGGAAAGAACATAAACCGAAAGATGAATCTAAGAACTCAACTCAAGAATACAAGGATGCAAAGAGGAGAATCAATCCAAGAATATTTCTCCAGAATATCTCAATTCAAAGAACAACTAGAAGCAGTCGGAGATGCTATAGATGAAGACGAACTTATAATGATGACCCTTAATGGTCTCTCAAGACCTTGGGATGCATTCATTCAAACCATTTGTGCAAGAAAGGAGAAACTACTATTTGACAGTCTGTGGGAAGAATGCATTCAAGAAGAATCAAGAGTAGCGAACCGGGAAGCTTTACTTTCAAGAGACGAAGATCAGGCCCTAGCTACTCCCACTAAAGGAGGAAGAAAGAAGTCTTACTTCCAGAAAGAAACTCATAAAGAGTCTCACCCTCCAAACAAATTCAGTCATAAAGAATCTCAACCAAAGAGATTCCAGAAGAAAGGACAAAGAAATGAAAGAGATTACTCATCTGTCCAATGCTACCATTGCAACAAGATGGGACATATTGCGAGACATTGTCCAGCTAGACGAGAAGAATACAAGGGGAAAAATAAGAGGCACCATGCCCATGCAGTTGAAGATGAAGAGCCACCCGCAAATATGATAAGAGAACGCATTGAAGACTATGTCTTAATCTCGACCCTCTCAGGATTAGTATCACCTAGAGAGGACACTTGGCTCATTGATAGTGGTGCTTCAGAAAAGAAGTTTTCTTAGAAAGTTACACTTGGAGATGATTATCAATACCCTATCAAGGGAGTGAGAGTGGGAGAATCAAACTACAAGCTTAATTCAGGGACTCCAATGAAGATGAAGGACGTACTCTATGTACCAGGTTTGACAAAGAACCTACTCTCCATATCAGCTTTAGAAAAGAAAGGCTTCAGAATTACCTTTATAGATGGAGAAGTCCTTATGTGGGCTAAGGGTAAAACCATGAAAGAAGCAATCGTCATTGGAAAAGAAGAAGGTGGCTTGTATAAGCTAAAGGGTCACTTAGAAGTAGCCATGACCCATGCCATTGACAATCCATGTGAACTTTGGCATAGAAGATTAACACACATCAACTACAAGGCATTACCGTATGTATGCAAGGTAGTCATAGGTCTACCTGAACTCAAGGTTGACCATGAAGGTGTGTGCGATGGATGTGCACAAGGGAAGAACATCAAGAACCCTTTTCCAAAAAGAGACAGCAAAGCAGAAGGAGTACTAGAACTCATTCACTCAAGATGTGTGTGGCCCAATGCCATCATCCTCCATCAGTGGGTATGTATACTATGTATCTTTTATTGATGATTATTCTCGTAAAACATAGGTTTACTTTTTGAAATCAAAAGATGAAGTGTTCAGTAAGTTCAAGGAATTCAAAGCCTTGATAGAAAATCTTTCTGAAAGAAAGATCAAGATACTCAGGTCGGATAATGGAGGAGAATACACCTCAAAAGAGTTTGTAAACTATTGCAAAGAGGTTGGGATCAAGAGGGAGCTCACCACTCCCTACAATCCTCAACAAAATGGTGTAGCAGAAAGAAAGAACCGAACTATAATGGAAGCAGTGAAGACCATGATCCATGATCAAGATCTTCCAATGTGTTTATGGGCAGAAGCAGCAAAAACAACAGTATATGTACAAAACCGATTGTCCCATAGTGCACTTGGGTTCAAGACCTCGGAAGAGATGTTCTCCGGAAAGAAGCCAGAGGTAAGCCATCTCAAAATATTTGGCTGCCCAGTATTTGTACATATTTCRAAAGAGGAGAAACAAGCTGGACCCTTTAGGAAAGAAGGGAATATTTGTGGGATACTGTGAGGTCTCCAAGGCCTTCAGGGTTTATATACCAGGTCACCATCACATTGAGATCAATAGGGATGTGACCTTTGATGAAGACACAACACTCAAGAAATCTAGAAGATGCCAGCTTGAAGAAGTATATGAAGAGGAACCTGTAGCTCCCAGAGTTGCAGTGAGGAAAGTTCCCAGGATTGCAGAACTAGTGAGGGAAGTCATAACTTCCCCTGATGAGGAAATTTTAGAAGATCATGACATAGTAGAATTTCAAGAACCCCCTCAGATGACGATCTCCCATAAGAGAAAGCCTGCTTGGGCTAAGGAGCTTATTCAAGATGGAGAGAAAGATGGTGTTCCTGAAGGAACCACGAGACAAATGAAGAGACCTAAGCCATTCTCCAGTTATATGGCCTTGATGTGTGATCTCTTAGAGAAGGAGCCTACCTGCTTTGAAGAAGCCATTTAGAAGAAAGAATGGGTAGAAGCCATGACAGAAGAATACCAATCCATTATAAAGAATGATGTATGGGAAATAGTTCCCAGACCGAAAAGCAAGGATGTGGTATCTTCCAAATGGCTTTTCAAAATAAAACATGCTGCTGATGGAAGTATTGAGAAGTACAAAGCAAGGTTTGTCGCTCGTGGATTTTCTCAAAAGGAAGGCATTGACTATGAAGTGACATTCGCTCCTGTAGCCAGATACATTTTGATCAGAACCATCATAGCCCTTGCAGCTAAGATGAAGTGGAAGTTACACCAGATGGACGTAAAGACAACCTTCCTAAATGGTGTCATCGGAGAAGAAGTGTATATAGAACAACCTCGAGGATTTGAAGTTGAAGACAGGAAGACTCATGTCTGCAAGTTGAAGAAGGCTCTGTACGGGTTGAAGCAAGTTCCTAGAGCTTGGTATGGAAGGATAGACAATTTTCTGATGAGCTTAGGCTTTACCAAGAGTAACGCTGATTTTAACCTCTACTTCAAAGTTTTGAATGATGAGCCGATTATATTGCTGTTGTATGTGGATGACTTATTCTTAACTGGAGAAGAAAAGCTCATCACCGAATGTAAGAAGAAGCTCGCTTCAGAATTTGAGATGAAAGACCTTGGCCTAATGCATTATTTTTTAGGTCTTGAGGTATGGCAGAGCCCAGAGAAAATCTTCCTTAACCAACGGAAGTATGCAGTTGAAATCCTGAAGAGATTTGATATGTTGGAGTGCAAGTTCATGAATACACCCATGGAAACGAAGATGAAGCTTCTGGTCGACACTTCGTCAGAATTGATTGATGCCACATTGTATAGACAAATCATTGGATCGCTGATGTATCTGACGAACACCAGACCAGATATCTGTTTTGTCGTGAACACTTTGAGTCAGTTTCTGGTAGAACCTAGACATGTTCACCTAGTTGTTGCAAAACATGTGATGAGGTACCTTAAGGGTACATTAGATTATGGTCTCAACGATGATGGAGATCATAATTTCACACTGAGTGGGTACACTGATTCAGATTGGGCTGGAAGTGTTTCTGACAGGAAGAGCACTTCAAGATACTGTTTCAGTTTGGGATCAGCCATGATCTCATGGCAGAGTAGGAAGCAATCAAACATTGCTCTCAGTACAGCGGAAGCAGAATACATTGCTGCATGTTCTGCCAGTTGTGAAGCCATATGGCTTCGTAAGTTGTTGACTGGTCTATTTGACCTAGAGATGGAAGCAACCACGATCCTATGTGATAACCAGAGCTGTATAAAGATGACAGAGAATCCTGTATTTCATGACAAGTCGAAACACATAGAGATCCGATACCATTACATCCGTGACATGGTGCAGAGAGGAGCCATAAAGCTCCAATATGTTAGCACGGATGAATAGGTTACCGATGTGTTGACCAAGCCTCTATCTCGTGTAAAATTTGAGCACTTTCGAGATAATCTTGGTATAGTCCGAAAGGACCTCCCTCGATAGGGGGAGTAGTGTTGTGTTGATATGCCAACCTAGTGCTGTGCACGACATATGCGCACTCCTCGTGAGGAAACCGAGGTGAAGATGCAACTGCTGGTGATAAAATCGAGGTTTCCATGCATGAGTGACCTCCACTAGTCTAACTAAGGTGTAATTGAGTCTGAACTAAAGAGGGAAGGTGCCCTATTTTGTAGGAGGTGCCCTAATTTATAGGGGATTATTCTCAAGAGAGAATATTCTTATCTATGGAAGCGCCCTCAACATTGAACTATCAACCTTAGGAAAAGAATTACCTAGGTGAGTGTGTAATATCTCCAACACCTAATAGGGTTTGACGAAGGCCCTCCCATATTCAAGCTTGCCAACCCACATAAAGTCCTGAGCCGATGTGATACTTGAAAGGTGTTGATGTTTTTGGTAGCTGTGGGAGGTATTCACCTCCAAGAGACCTCCTATGAATGGTATCATGAGAAGAGAAAAAACAACAAACACTAGCGATGAGAGACAAGGGTACAAATCGACTCTATTATAAAAGTAATTTATATGTAATATATACAAGTTGGCCCTATTGTGAAGATACATCTAATATGAAAATGTGTGACCTTTCATTGTCATGGACTTGTATATATTCGAGTGACTCATTGTCATTTGTACCAATATAACACACTCACATTCACCCTTCTATATCACAGCCTGTCCCTTGATCTAGTGCGCATCTTCCTCAGCCTACTATGCAGAAGTTCTAGAGAGCAGTTTTTGTATTGTGCTGGTGTATTTGGTTACACTTCATCCCTCTCTGTATTTGGGTGTCTTTCTCTTGGATATCATTTTGTAGCAGGTCTCCTGCTCTGCTCAAGGGTGGCACTTGAGGATGCCTATGGTTGGGTGGCAATGAAAGAGCATTGCCTATGGAAAAATGATCAAACCCATTTTTTGTAATTTGTGCTTGGTTAATCTTCTTGAGATCTTGGTTATTTACTGCAGTTGTAAACTAGTATAACATTAAAAAATTCAACATGGTATCAGAGCGGGTCTTGAAGATGACCAATTGCACGAAAAGCTAAGGACTGTTAGAGCCCTCTTGTTGGAAGAAGAGAAGGGCCAAGCCCCTTAATAGTCCTGTGATGAAGTTTAAGGGTTGCCGCAGGCCTATAAGCCCTAACTGAACCCCTGTATAGGGTCTTAATAGCAAATTGTAGCCAGGAGTAGCCCTACTAGGGCTGCCACAGAAAGAAAGAAACACAATTAATACGACTTTCTTCTAAGATAAATTGCAGGTGTCTTTGGCATGTTTTTTCTGTGGTAGTTTGAAAGGTTGTAGGGTGAATTCTGAGATGAATTACATCCTTGATTTTAGAGGCATAATCAAGGCCGAGTTTAAGCCTAGTTTGAGGTTTGTACCTGAGATACTGCAGGCTGAGCCTTGCAGTCTACATGATCAGGTCCGAAGTGAAATATAAGACGAATGTTTGAGCAATCTATAAGCTGAGTTCCAGATCCAGTTTTGAGGTATATTCCAACGAATTTATGACAAATTTCTGAGGTATATTCTAGCGAATTTATGGCAGACTTCTGAGGAATATTCCAACACAAGTTTGGTATAGGCTCGGACTGTTTTTAAAGCGAGTCTGAGATCCATCCTTTATGAGAATTAAAGATCTGTCGTGAAGACTCCAAGTGTGATGAATCTGGGAGCATTTTCTAGTGTTCAATTGAAGTTTACAATGAGAAGCATTCAAACAAATTCAAGACAGAAATTGTGACATCGTTTAAGGCCTGCCTTTGAGAGATCTTTTACTAAATTTTGAGATGGAAAAAAGACGAGTTTTGAAGCTTGACCTAAGGCTAATCTAAGGCTACTCATTTGTGGATGAAGTTGCACAAGAATTGGATAATGCTACAATTTCAAAGGTATGCACGTGTATATATATTTTTAAATTGTATCATTATCATAAGGGTGTTTGCAGGAGTAGGGACCCTTGTCCAAGCAACAATCATAGATCCAAAGGGGACCTCAGATACAATGCATTTAGAGGAACAACACACTCTCCCTAGAAGTGAAGAATCCAGGTTTGATTGTTTAAATTGATATGCCTCGAACTTACATTTCAAGTATGTTAGATTTGCTACATTACAAGTAGGTGTTGTAGCTGTGACAATAGTCTTTAGTTGCACTTGATCTATGAATGATGCACTTGTTGCAAGCTAAGTTGATCTACCCTCTAGGGGATATTCTTGTTTTGTTTGTTCTTGTTTCGTGCAAGTTATCTTGTTAAATTCCATGGAGGTTTCCATGGAAATATTGTTGTTCTTGTTTCTTGTTCCGAGCAGGTTAACACGGAGGTAGGGCACTAGTGATAGCTTTGAGAGGGAGCTATAGTGACGGTTGCAGAAGACAACATTTAGATGCTTTCTGGTTTGAGACATAAAGCAATCTGATTGGAGTTTGTACAGATTGACAGTTCAACCAGTTTAGGCCATGATGCATGATTCTATCAATCTGAATGAGTTATGGCATAGGAGACTTGCTCATTTGCATTATAGAGGTCTTCCCGTTCTAGGGAAGATGGTGATGAGGCTTCCACAACTCTGTTTTGAGCATGATGGCATTTGCAGAGGTTGTGCTCTTGGCACGAATGCCAAGGGATCTTTTTCGTGCAGTGACACCAGATCCAAGGGGATCTTGTGCATTCATATTTGTGTGGGCCTATGACAGTTGCTTCCTTGAGTGGATCTGGTCTCATGGATGAGGCAACGACTACGACAGGTTGGTTACAGTGACAGGTTGGACACTTTAGGATATTTGGGTGTCTAGTTCACATTCATGTACCCAAGGAGAAAAGGACGAAGTTAGACCTTCTAGTCGGGAAGGGTACATTTGTTGGGTACCGTGAATCGTCGAAGGCATATCGGATCTACATCCCAGGTCAGAGATAGATTGAGGTGAGCAGGGATGTTTCCTTTGAGGAGGAGGTAGCCTTCAAGAGATCTAGAGGATCTCGAATGTAATTGACAGGAGCATCGAGAAGTAAAAAGTGAGATTTGTGGCCAGAGGATTCTCTCAAGTGGAGGGAATAGACTATGAGGAGACCTTTGCTCCTGTTGCTTGATATACCTCTATTCGGTCGATTATTGCACTTGCTTCAGCCTTGGGTTGGAGATTACATCAGATGGACGTGAAGACAACTTTCCTCAATGGCAAGATTGAGGAAGAGGTGTATATCGAACAACCAGATGGTTTCGTGATTCGTAGGAAGGAGTCCCATGTTTGCAGGTTGAAGAAGGCCCTGTATGAACTCAAGTAGGCACCTTGTGCTTGGTATGCGAGGATTGATGGATACGTGATGAGTTTGGGTTTCAGCAAGAGTGTTGTTGATGCCAACCTATACTATAAGGTTGTTGATGGTGAGTCCCTGATTTTGATCCTGTATGTTGATGGTTTATTTCTCACTGGAGCAAAGCATCTCATTGCTTCGTGCAAGCATGAGTTGGCCTCTGAATTTGATATGAAGGATCTTGGCATGATGCATTACTTCTTGGGACTTGAGGTGTGGCAGAGAATTGATGAGATCTTCCTGAGTTGGGGGAAGTACACAGTTGAGATCTTGAGGAGATTTGGGATGTTGGACCGTAAATCCATGACCGCACCGATGGTGATGAATATGAAGAAGTTGAGTGAGCCTTCTTCCAATTCAAACTTGATTGATCCGACCATATACTGGCAGCTGATTGGATCATTGATGTATCTGGTTAACACCAGACAGGATATTTGCTATGCAGTGAGTGCACTTAGCCAGTTCATGAGTCAGTCGAGGCAAATACATTGGGTGGCTGTGAAGCATGTGTTGAGATACTTACAAGGCACAGTTGGATATGGACTGAGATATGCTTCCAGTGTTGACATGAGACAACAGGGATGTGCTGATTCATATGGTGCAAAGGAAGGTGGTACTAGTGGAATACCTTCCTACATATGAGCAGATTGTAGATGTTCTCACCGAGCCTCTTGCCAAGTTGAAGTTCAAGTACTTTTGTGATAAACTTGGAGTGGAATGGCCCTCTTGTTTAGGGGGAGTATTGATGGTTCCAACTTCGTGAGACATTCTTCTGTGATGATACTCCTCGATGGACTAAGTCGAGTATGACACTTATTGATGGACTGATAATTTGTACTGGGTTGGTTCCCAACAACCCTTGGGTTGTAACCCATGTGGTTGAGATAGCTCTCCAGGTCTTCTCCTCAGAGTAGTGGGTTGGGTTGATCTGTGAGCACACTCTCCAAATCATCTCCCTAGGGTAGTGGGCTGGGTTGATCTGTGAGTGTTGTGCCTTCTCCCTGTCTTCTCCTCAATGGACCGAGTTGGGTTGACCTGTGATGGGTCTTCTTCTCAGTTGTGTTGGGCTGGGTCGACTTGTGACGGGTCTTCTCCCCAGGTGGATGGGTTGGGTCGATCTATGGGGACGCCCCTGATCTTCTCCCCATATCGGGCTTGGTCGACTTGGAGAACGCTCCTCTAAGACGAAGTTGAGCATGACACTTGTCAGAGTAGTGACAAGTTGTCTTGGGGTGGCACCCATGTCCCTTGGGAGTAGACCATGTGGACATGTCCCTTGGGAGTAGACAAAGTGGACACGTCATGGGCTAGTAGGTCCTTGACGATGCGCTGTGGGCATGTAGGTCCTAGTGCTACACTAGTATTACATTGTGGGCGTGTAGGTCCTAGTGATTCCTAGGGGGATGTGACCCCTAGGAGGTCCACATGGGTGCACATTGTAGAAATTTAATGTCAAAATCATCATGCACTATATTTTGTCATACACTTAGAAACCTAGAGATAACTGTCATGAATGAACTCTGATATGTATAAACCCACATTCAGAAAATATTATGAGCAGAAATACACATTGCCAAGCACTTTTGTAGCGGAATAAACACAATGAACAACAATCACACATCCATGTAATACTCATAAATTTAGGCAACCAGCCAGGGAAAACCCCAATGTGGGGAAACCCAAAGAGAGAGAGATTTTATTAGCTTTAGGAAAGATATATCAGCAGCAAGATTACAATTTCCAGCAAGAGAAATCCACTTACAACACCCAACAGTCCCACTCCTTTCTGCCTAGAAATCTGTGCCAAATCCGTATAGTTGTACGACCCTCCTTTGCTGGACAACACCTCGAAAACGTGCCAAACAACAGTGGTACGAAAAAAGTTGTACGACCCCTTCTACAACAAGAAACACTCCAAACAACCTCGATTTTCGTGCCCACAATCTGCCTCGAAAAATGTGCCCTCTTCCTTGCTGTACAGACTGTACGGTTCCATACAGTACGGCCTCCCTAACAACAATAAATTTCAGCCACTTCTAAACAGAAAATTTCCTTGGGAAATGTGCACAATCTCCCCTGGGAAATGCACCCTTCTTGCTACCCACTTTCCTCTCTCAAGCTCTTTCAAAAATCTCTTAATCTCCTCTTCTCATTGTTGTGTCTTGCACACTACCCAATGCATTCTCTTATAATTCGAAAATGACCTTTCACCTTCCAAGTGTCTTTTCACCTTCCCCATCCCTAAATCTAAAGGCCAAGATTTAATCTTGCCTTTACATGATCAAGGGACATGATTCATTCCCTCCAAAATAATTCACTTAAATATTAAAGTACAATTTCACTTTATAACATAAGTGAACTTTATGAAATAAAGTCACTTTAATATTAGAAGGTACACTTCATTAAAAAAGTCACTTACATAAAAGAACCACTTTATTACAACTTTATAAAAACCCATTACAATGTCAAGTGCTTGGAAGTGTAAATATAAGCCTACTTCCGCATACAAGACAAACATGCAGAGTACCTCCCGAGCTATAAAAGCTAACACACACATGTGTGGAAGTGTCCCTTGATGACATGCCATGGGCGAGTAGGTCCTTGGCATGCACTGCAGGGGAGTAGGTCCTAGTGCCACACTATAAGCGAGTAGGTCCTAGTGTATTCTAGTGGTGATGAGGCACTAGAAAAGGTCCACATTGGAGTAGCAATGGGTGACAAGAAGATGTTACCAGTAGCATGGTCTATGAAACCATGCCATGGTTGGAGGACCATGGCATAGCCTGCGAGGCTATGAAGACCAAAAGCAAACATCACTGAGAATACCTCCCTAGCTAAGAGGGAGTGTTGATGTCGTTGGTAGCTGTGGGAGGTATTCACCTCCAAGAGACCTCCCACAAATGATATCATGAGAAGAGAAAAAACCCCAAACACTAGCGATGAGAGACAAGGGTACAAATCGGCTCTATTATAAAAGTAATTTATATGTAATATATACAAGTTGGTCCTATTGTGAAGAGACATCTAATATGAAAAGGTGTGACCTTTCATTGGCATGGAGTTGTATATATTCGAGTGACTCATCTTCATTTGTACCTATTATCCCCTAGCCTAGGGATAACTAAGGAGATTATGTCTTGAGGTCCACAGGTCCTAGACATGGAGTACCGAGAGCCATATTGACTTGAGCCTGGCCTTGGAGGGCCCATCCTTCTTCTTCAATGCCTCCATCTTGTTAGCAACAACAACATCCATCCCATCGGCAATTCAGAGGGAGACATACATTACTCCAGGTTATCCAGGATCTCCAGTTGATATGTTCAGAGATATTGCAGTAAGGCATAAAATGCCTACCTAGACTCACTCTGCAAGAGGCAGAGAAACAAACAAGCCTCTCAAGACACATTTTGAGAAAAGCAAAAGAGATTTTTGAGCTATCCTTCAGTCATGAGCCACTTCATTAATGCTGAGACTCCTTGTCTTAGAGAAGCAATGAGAGAACCGGTATGGCAAGATGCCATAACAGAAGAAAACCAGTATATCTTAAAGAATGATGCATAATATTATTTAGGGACCAGAAAGGGGAGTCTGTGGTAACTTCCAAGTGGATCTATACGATCAAGCATGCAACTGATGGAAGTATCAAGAAATAAAAACAAGATCCATAGACAAAGGTTTCTCATAAATAGAGGGAGTTGTCTATGATGAGACACTTGACCCAGTGAGCCGATACGCTTCCATCCGTACTACCATCCATGAGTTGGAAACTATATCAGATAGATATATTCTTGATGAGTTTGGATTTAAGCAAGAGTGTTGTTGATACAAACCTATACAGTGTGGTGACAAGAACCTGATCTTGATGACTTATTCAGAAAGCGTTGTTGACTTTTGAAATCGAGATGAAGAATCCGAGTATGATGCACTACTTCTTGGGACAAGAAGTATGACAGAGGACCGATAAGATTTTCTTGAGTCAAGGAAAATATACAGTGAAAATATTAAATAAGTTCAGTATGACAGAATGCAAAATCCGCCATGATGGATTTGAAGAAGAAGATTGATGATGATTCAAACGAGACTGATCCACAGCTGATTGGACCACTAATGTATCTGGTTAACATCAGATTGGATTCATACCATGTAGTTATTTCATGAGTCAACCAAGACAGACTCACTAGACAACAACAAAACATGTATTGAGATATATACAAGACACAGTTGGATATGGCTTGAGATATGCCTCCAGTGTGAAACTGAGTTTGTAGGATATACCGATTCAGATTGAGCAGAAAGTACAGTGGACCAAAAGAACACATCCAGTTGATGTTCTACCGTGAAGTTTGCCATGGTTTCCTGATGCAGCAAAAAACAAAACTCTGTGGCTTTGAGTACCACAGAAGTAGAGTATATAAGCATTGAGTGTGCGAAGCAATGTGGCTTCACAAGCTTCTGACAAATTTACTTGACCATGAGATGGATCCTATGATGATGACCAAAAGCTGTGAGTAAAATCTCCTTGAGAACCTAGTGTTTCCTGATGGATCGAAATACAATGAGATGAAACATCCTTATTTCAGAGATAAGATGCAGAGAAAAATCGTACTCATGTAGTACCTTCCTACACATGAGTAGATTGCAGATATCTTCACCAAATTAACTTCGTGAAAAATGGCTCCCTAGTTGAGAGGGAGTGTCGATAACTCTAGCCAAGACAAAATTTAAAATTCATTCGTGTGAGACTTAGCATGATAAAGAATGCCTCCCTAGCTGAGAGGGAGTGTTGATGAATGCAACTATGGGAGACATCCTCCAACTTACAAACCTGTGAGATGTGGAACATAGCAGCTATGTGAAGCCTTTCTCTCAGTGTACAAACCTGAGAGAAAGCCCCTATGAAGGGTTCATGGTTCCTGCCTGGGACAGAGTCAGGAACGTAGAGATGACCTCCTCCATGACGCGAGTGAGAACTCCAGATGATTATTCGGGTGAAAAGCGATTTGTTGAGTTAGGATGTGCCTGTGGCTGAACACAAGGTGAATGTGGGAAATCCCAAAAGCGCTGGGCACATCATCATGTATAAAGATGATGTGATGGCCTCCTCAGAGCAGCAGAGTTGATGAGAAGACTCCAGATGATTCTCCTGTTGGTGGTAGTGGGAAAGCAGATCTGTAGAGTGGATGTGCCTGTGGATGAGCACAGGTGAACGTGTGAAGACCTGGTTTATCTGTGTAATGCAGTGAAACAGGTCCATGGCATCCCTATGGATGTGCCCCTAGTGGATGAGCACTGGTGGGTGTATTAGATCCTTTGCTATATATTGTTCAAGAGTCAGACTTACCTGTAACCCTAGTTATTGTGTAAAGGGTACAGGTCGGCCCTATGTTAATATGATTAACATAAACAAGATAATTAATATTGTGAATATTAATTATAATAATAATAAATATAATAATA
>JASDQU011455129.1:32403-57987 GCA_032191745.1 Picea mariana
ACCTTAAATCTAATAGCTACAAGACCTAAAAATGTTGGGATTATGTATTCTTATTTTGGAAATAGGATAGAGGGTGCCATATTCGATGGTGGTGATATATCTAATAGTGATGTATTATTTTAGTCTCTATCATCCAATAAATTAATTACTGGATTGTTAATGAGAATTATCTCATTGGCAAATAAGAGATGTATATGACATTGATGAATAATAAATCCTATTAACATTCACCATCCACTAATAATGAGAACGAGCTAATCTCTACATTACCTTTTTTTTTCTAGAAGAAAATTCACACGACATTATATTGAATTTTTTTTTTGTTTACAATGGTTGGCCAACGATCTAAGAAAGTCTTATTTCTAGAATAAAGGCTATACAATACTCTCGAAAGTTCTCTAATTCAAACATCCATAAGCAAAGGAAATCACAACAATAGGAAAAGGATGGTTTAAAGAACCATATAAGTGTGAAAAATACAAAACTCAAAAATTACGAGTCATAATTGATTCGAAATATTGCAGTCCTATCCATAAAGCGAGAGAGAAACTCTGTTAGGAAATTTTTAAGAACTGATGAGAGCTCTCAACTTCTCCATCCCAGTTGAAGTAGTTTAATCTTCCCTTTGGCGTCGAGAGAGCTCGTTTGGATAATTTGTCTGCCTCCTCATTTGATTCCTTGTAGATATGTTGATAGTTGATTCTTTGAAATGATGTTGCCAGATTCGAAGTACGACGCTTCCAGCCTTCTATATTGATCGCTTGGAGATTGCATTTTTGTTCCAGTCATTCAATGACAACTTTGGAATCCCCAAAAATCTGAATATGGTGAATATCCAATAATTTTGCCAAGGCAAGCCCATGCTCCGACTAATTCGTCTTTTGTATTAGAACCTTTGCCACAATTAAAAAACCATCTGATGTCCGGTCCAATTGTTCGTTTCAGAGATCCCCTACCCCACAGATAGAACCGTCGGCTGAGGAAGCCTCAACAAAGAAGGCCATGGTGTATCCAGTTAATCGAAAAATCGAGGACAACCTAAAAGCTTGCAAGTTTAAAATTGTTGGATGTTTAGTGAGCAGACTTAGAGTCTGATGGACAACATAATTGACTGTTGGCGACTTCCCTTTGAACAGGGCTTTGTTTCGTTCCAGCCACAGGGACCAGCTCATCAAGACAGGGATTTTTTTTGGAGCGGCTTTGTTGCTCGTCCAAGACTCCATACATTCAATTAAATTCTGTCCGCTCCATGAAACGTTCAGTTTTAGTGTGGATTGGACCTTTGCCCAGGCTGCCTGCATGAATGAACAGTTTATGAATAAATGTGCGTTATCTTCGGTGGGTGCTTTGCACAGTCGACACATTCCCGGTCCCACCCACCCCTTTCTTTGTAATGTGTCCCAAGTTAGTATTTTAAACTCAATGGCTAGCCAGAAAAATAGAAGAATTTTTAACTGAATTCTCCATTTCCAGAAACTAGCCTTCCACCGGCTCCTCAATGGTAATTGCTGAGTTGACAGGATAGCTTTGTAGCAGTTTTTTACTGTGAGAGATCCAGACGAGTCTCCATCGATCCAAAGTAGTTGGTCTACCATGCCTTCCTGGAGTGTAATTCCAGCTTGAATGAGTTCCGAAGTGTAGTTGTTCCAATCGCTGGTGAGTGTGTCCATAAGCCCCAACTCATCGCTATTTCTCCAAATCGTTGCTAACGTGAATGGGTCGGTTGCTATAGAAGCTTGTGACAATGTGGTGATGTTCTTTGCGTTTAATGTTGTTAAGAGCTCATCAAAGAGGAGCGATCTTTCGCCCAGGCCCAATATCTTATTGTGACCCAACAACAACAAGTGAATCGGCTCCAGGACACTAGCAGAACCAGTGGACAATGACTGGGAGTGCTTGAATGACACTGGTCCAAATTTTCGAAGTAGAAGAGTAATGGTGGGAAGGCTGCCTAAGCCAATTTATGAGAGTAGTATTTTGTAAATATTTACTTTTGACAACCTTCTGCCAGAGACTGGTTTGATTTAAAACCCTCCAAAGTGTTGAAGCATTTAGTGCCAGATTGAAGATAATAAGGTTACGAAAGCCCCAACCCCCGAGCTTTTTCGGACTAGAGAGAACCTCCCATCTATAGAGGTGAAGGTGCTGAGTATCCGAATGACCAGACCAAAGAAATTGAAACATCAATTTCCTAATTCTATTTATCACCATCCGGGGGAAAGCTTCGAGGGACATCCAATAAACCAATTGTCCTTCAAGAACAATTTAACCAAAATGTATCTTCCCCCCAGTGAAAGCCATCTATTGCACCATAAATTTATCCTGTTTGTGACTATATTAACCAACCAGTCCCAATCTGCCGTGCGCTGTGTGCCAGTCTTTAAGAAGTAACCCAAGCAATGGAAACCTAGTGAGAGATCAGTAAAAGAGTAAGGCAACAAGGTTTTGAAGGATATCAACTCAAGGTTTGATAGTCCTTCAAAATGGACAGTGGATTTGGTTAGATTCACCAAAAGCCCCGTCGCTTTGCAAAAAAAAACTGATAAGACTGTCGATCACTTGCCATTCGGCCATGCTGGCTTTTGATAAAATAAGAACATCATCCACAAACAGGAGATGTTTTTGGTCAGTCTGGCAACTTTAATCCCTGATAATCGACCTTCCTCAAAACTATGCTTCAGTAAAAGATTGAGCCCTTCCATGACCAGGATGAAAAGGAGTGGGGATAGTGGGCAACCTTGTTTGACTCCCCTTCTGCTTCTAAAAAAGTCTGTAGCTTCCCCATTGATTAGAACGATAAAAATGGATGAAGTGACACAAGGAATTATCCAGTTTGTCATGTGAAGCCCCAATCCAACTTTATGAAGGATCATTCTAAGAAGGTCCCAATCAATGCAATCAAACACTTTCCTTTAATCCAATTTTAGGATCAGAGCTTTCAGTTTTTTTTTTTTATGCTGTGTAGTGTCTCGTGGGCTGTACCGATTGCATCCTGAATATGTTTGCCTTTAAGGAAACCCATCTGTTCATGAGAAATTGCATCAGAGAGAAATGGTTTGATCCGATTCGCAATAATTTTTGAGATGATTTTATAACATAAATTGCAAAGGGAGATAGGGCGAAAGTCTTCAAAGGAAGAAGGTTTATTCGCCTTTGGGATCAATGTGAGAAAGGTAGAATTTAAGCCTCCAGTAATAGAGCCCGATATTCTTGATTCTACAACCATCGCTAGTAGATCCTTCTTGACCAGATCGAAAAAATATGTGAAGAATTCTACGGTCCACCCATCAGGACCCAAATTCTTTTCCTTTTTGAAATGAAAGAGCACGACTTTAATCTCCTCCATAGTGATCGGACTGTATAAAACTCTAGAGTTTTCTTCATCAATCATTTGAGGAAAGTGTTTGATCAAATTACATTGCTCAGCCGTATTATGATAGATTGACTCTTTGTAGAAATTCTTGTAATATGTGACAACTTCTTTCTTTAATAAGGATTTCTCATTGACCGGTTCTCCATCTTCACCCTTGATGTCCCAAATAATTTTTTTGACTCGGTTGTGTGATGTGAAGTTATGGAAAATTTTTGTATTGCAATCGCCACTGGCCATCCAGGTTGCTCTGCTACGTAATCTCCATTTTTTTTCCTCCTGTAGAAGTAGTGCGTTTCTTTCCAATTCTAACAACCACAGTAAAAACTCAACCACTTAGTTCATTAGTTTCTCAAATTTATAACTTCCCCTACATTTTTGTGCAAACACTCCACTGTCCATATAAAATAAAATAAAAAAGACCCAATTRTTTTTCATRCCAACTTTTCTAATTATATCTTAATTAAAATGTACAAATSTATTCAAAARAATCCATGCCAACTTTTCTAATTATATCTTAATTAAAATGTACAAATCTATTCAAAAGATCCAAAATACCAATCATGTCTTAGTTGGAATGTACAAATCGATTCAAAGTGCCAACTTTTCTAATTATATCTTAATTAAACTGTACAAATCTATTCAAAAGATCCAAAATACCAATTGTGTCTTAGTTGGAATGTACAAATCGATTCAAAGGATCCAAAATACCAAACACTTTTAATATTTACAATTTTCAATTTCATTTATATAAAAAATTAAAATTATTAAATTAATTTTCAATTTTAATTTTAATTAAAATTTAAAATAAAAAATAGTTTCAAGTTATACATTAAAATAACTTTTTAACTAATTATTAATATCCATTAAATATAGATATCAAATATTTTTTATAATCATAGTTAAAATTACACAAAAATAATAATGTGGTATTTAAAATATCTTATTTTTGATTATTTTATTATTATTATTTTTTAAACTAAAATAGAGACTTTGTATCTGCCAAAAAGCCCTCACAATAATCATCATATTAACATTTTTAAGAGCCCTACGATAATCATCATATTAACATTAAAATGGATGCATAACACAATTAAAATCACTAAATTAACATTTAAAGCTGATCCAAAACGTTATGAGCCAAGCAAAAGAAATGATCTGATTGATTGGATCGGGAGAAGAGACGTGGACGTGATCAGGCAAGAAATTCCGCATGTGCCAAGCTGGCAGCAAAGAATACAATGCACGCCCCACACCGGAGGCGCTCGAGACGCGGGAGCAGCGGAAATGGCCGACAGTCAATAACACGTCGGCACCACGAAAACGCGTCCCGCTCGAGATAAATCAATAATTACCTTCCCAGCACTTGCAGCCATAAAATAACATTAAAATAATACCAAAGACGGTAGGCCGAGGCCCGGGCATCTTTTCTTGAGGCCCATCATTTCTTCTTCTCCTCGTTAATATTATCACGCTGAGAAAGGGCGCACAGGAAACCTGATATTTCTTTCTTTCATTCATTTGTTGGTGCGAGGGATCATGGGGTCGAGCAACAGCCGGGCGGCAGGTGGTTCTATGCAGAGCCACCCGCGGAACCGTGGTCTGAACCAGAGGCGCGAAGGCCGCATCCGGCCCTTGATCCGATCTCTCAGCTGCGGGACCGTCTTTCCCCGTTTCATCGAGGTGCACTTCCCTTAGTACTTTCCTCCCTTTTATTTTTAATTTCTCATCTGCAGGTCACCGATTCAATTCCCATACACGAAATGGGAAAAACCCAAACCCTGAGGCCTGGGGAACCTTGCCCTCTCAATTGCCCGTTGTGCTGCCATGGCTTCACAGACTACCGATTATAGCGAATTGTGCAAATTGACAGTTGCGTGATGACGGTCCAAAGACATGTGAAAAGAAAGCAACGAGCTCTGTAATTAGCTTGAATTACAGGCTCTTGTCTTTGTGTTTTCACAATAAGATGCCTCATCGCCAATCTTGGATTGATAATAAGCTTGATGTGGTTTTTGTCTGGAACATTCGTTTATGGCTCATAGTTTATACAATAAAAAGGCTCACTAACTATACGATTCTCGTGGGACACGAATTGGGGTAATTTGTTCAAATCCCACGGTTCAGTTGTGACGGCAGTGGTATGCCAGGCAACCCACCAAGGTTCAAATTCTCTATAGGCACAAATAAGAGGTCGCGGCTTGGTGCAAGCCCTGGGTTATTTTGACGGAAGAGCACCCCAGTTGCGGCAGCCTAGCTGAGTGGAAGTGCTTATGTTTAGTGTTTTGCCCATTGTGGGCCTTTTCAACCACGGAAGCTTGGGGCCCGCTGCAAGTCCTGGGTATTTTTGACAGAAGAGTATCCCCATTAACTGAGAGGAAGTTCTTCTGTTTAGTGTTTCGCTCCTCAAGGGCCGTTTCACCCAGTGAAGCTTGGGGCCAGATGCAGGTCCTGTGTAATTTTGACGGAAGAGTACCCCTCATTGCGGCAGCTGTAGCTGAGCGGAAGTGTTTACTGTTTATGTTTAGTGTTTCGGCCTCGAGAGGGCCATTTTAGCCATTGTTCCCACGCAAGCGGGCCACTTCTGGCTCACTCTCTCTTTAAGCCAATTGTAATGTTAGGTAAGATTGATCCGACTGTCTTCTTCCACATTTATATTGATGGCTCGAACAACTTTGAGATTGTTCACACCAACATTGGATGTATAGTTTAGTATGCTGGTAGGTCTAGTTTGACGCAAGCATTATTGCTTCTCTTTCTTCATAATTTGTATTTGGTTGGCCTCAATATAATATGTTTGGTGTAGCCACACTTTGTTTCCACCTGGAACTTGTGGCCGATTTGGTTCTTGTGTTGTCCCTTTCACTTGTCGATGTAGTTCCTTGATATTCTTGATGAGCTTTTGACATTTTATCTGTAGCAGATTCCTCTTGTTGAGTTTTGGCAAACGTTTTTGGATTGTAAAATCTATGGGTGCTTGAGGTTGAAATCCCAAACATGTTTGAAAGGGTGACTTAACGTTGGAGCCATGGATTGCTTTGTTGTAGTTGTTGAAGGTATGGCAATTGCTCATCCCATATCTTCAGGTGCCATTGACCGTACATTCTTAGCAGTTGCTCTACTGTCCAGTACTTCTATTTTATTTGACTGTTTGTCTGCCTGACAAGGTCATGATTCTCTTCAGCTTGGTGTCTAATCATGACAATAACATATTCCAAAACAAACTGCGGAACTGTTGCCCCTATTCGATATGACAAAGGCTTGTAGTCTAAAATCTACTAAACATGTTTGGAAAATAAGATTGTAGTCTGTTACTTTGTTATGGCCTTGTTACATGGTGTCAAGACTCAATATAACCACCCTATATAATTTTTCGATTTTGACTAGAATGTAGTCATTTTGTTTTAAGCATGTTTGACAAACCCCTAGGAAGTCTAATGAGATTGAATGCCACTATTTGTTTGGTATTAGCAAAGTTGTATAATTTGCCAACTTCTTAATTGTTGGTTTGAACATGTTGCATAATGCATGTACTCACAAAATTCTCTACATGTTGTCCCATTTTGGGCTATCAAAAGCACCTTTGCAAGTTTGTTGTTTTATTTCATTCAAAAGTGTATCAATAGTTGGAACGGCTTGAAGGTATTTAACTTCGAGGGCAAGGGCCATGGGTAAAGTCTTATAGGAGATGTTCAACTAGGTTATGGGCAGCCAATTGGTGATAATCTCAAGATCAGCCACCTTAGGAATGGATTTTATATTCTCTCGATTTATAAGGTCTCCTAGGGATCTACTCTTGATAGCCTCTCTATAGACTTGGAGCAGCTTAGGCTTCACAAAATCCCGTGTGGGATTTGTTAAACTTATGGGGAAATCTATTGAGATTTGGGGATTTATTGTTGGCCATCTCATCACGGCTGCATGAAATTCTTCAAGAGTTATATGATTACATTCAACAACTTGTGACTTGGACAACTTATGAAGTATAACATCCTCATGTATTTGAATGGCTACTATTATGTTTCTACATGATGTCTTGCCACTGAACAACCATTTCATAATGATTGACTAACTCATGTTTGATGTCAAGCTAGCGAGAGAGTCTAATCATTAACACGTGCTCAAGTTTTTGTAGCGGCTAGGGTCTAAAAGAAAGCCTTGGTGGGTATGTACCACACTTTGATATGGTTCAGTTGGGCTCAAATTTGGGCTCCTTTGGCTTTTCTAGTCGCAAATTTGAAGAAGTTGTGCCTCAATTTGGTTCCTTGGTTCTCAGGTTCCTCACCATGCAACCAATGATGTAGTTCCCGTTGGCTTTTCTAGCTTCAATGACTTTTAAGGTATGCCTTTGTTTGGCTGCTCAACTGTGAAGCTCCTCATGATACCATCACTGATGTAGTCTTTTACTAATTGAAGCATACTTCTCTGTCACAACTTTTTCTTGCCTTTGCCTAATGGTAATGATTTTCCTCCCAAAATCCATGAAAAAATTAAGTGGTTCTAGCTATGGTTTCATTCCATCAATGTATCCACGTAGACTATTGATGAGGCACAAGGATCATGTTCCATTATTGTTAAGGCAACCGTGGTTGCTTAGGGGTGAAACATTCAATAGGAAGTGAGACCCATGTATGCAAGGTTTTTTGAATTACCCAAACAACATTAAAAGAAAACGGGTTAGATGATCAAATTAAGTGGCCTTGACCATGACTTGGACATGTCTAGACTCTAGAGAGCTAATTATGCAAGGTGAAGAAGTTTTGCATGGTGAGCATGGTTCTATGGAGTTGCTTAAGAACTCTATTTTTCTTGCCCCAAAAAGTGGACCATGTGAACCAAAGATCTAAAGAGTCATTATAACTATACAAATTAGGATTATAGAGCTCAATATTGAATTGCAAMGAGAATTGAGCTTCTCTTTCCTAGAGACTCCAATGATTGGGAAGCAAGCACTTATTATCCTCCCTAGATTTCAACATTTTCCTCAACCATCAAATGCTATAGTGCTACCTGTTCAAGGGAATCAATGGAAGCATGAATTTTCATTGCACCAAGATTGTCACCATCAAGAGCCTTYTCCATCATGGCTCTATTGCCAATCTCCATTCCATCCTTTTGGTCTATAAGCTTAAAAGGACTCGAGACTTTCATGAGAGCAAGAGGGAAAACTGCTCTAGGGTTCTAGGCTTTTGCGGAGGACTTGCGCCCTCCTTCTTGACTATGATACTGGCTTCTTGCATTCTAGAGAGGACAATGGCCATATGCATCTAAGAACACCACCTTGAGGCCAAGAGCACTGAGGACCACTTTGAGTGCTTTGGGCACAATCAATGGTGGATGAGATGGGCTTGTAGGGTTTGAAGTGGGCATTGTAGGTTGCAAAGTGTACTGAGGCTGCTTTCCTACATTATTCCCTTTCTTATCATCGTAGTCTAGCCATACTAGCTAGCATTGGGAGCCAGAGGTGCCAATTTGGCTTGGGGGAGTTGAGGTGCTAGATTGGTTTCCAATAGTTTGACCATCAAGGGACAATCCTTGATTTAGTGATTTGGGCTTTGGCACCTACCAAAAGTACTTGACAGGTGAACACATCTCTCCATTCGATGATGACCATATCTTCAACATGGATATCAATTGATTCCTTAAAGTCATCTTGTAGATTGACTTGCAAACATAGCCTCTTATTGGGATGTGACTAGAAAGTTCTGTCAGGTTCATGGCAGATAAATTTGCCAAGTGGTTTGGCCAGATGTTCCAAAATCATCTAAATTGAGGAGAGGGGCTCAAGAAGTGAACCCAAAAAGGGTAGTGAAGCTAAGCAAAATGTCAACTTCATAATCTTGGCTCATGTGAGTGAAAAACAACAAGGTGTTCCTACATAGCCAAGGACCACATTGCACGATGGTGATGTTGCTACCAGGTCCTCTAAATTGGAACATGAAGAAATCCTTGGTCAGTTTTTTGATATGGACAACATGAAGAAATCCTTGGTCAGGTTTCTGATATTGGCAACATGCAAGCCGTATGGATTTAAGCTTCATGTATCCAAACCCAAATCATGTTTTTGATGTAATATGGCCAACATAATACCCAACAAGAGTATGCACATAATATTTCTGAGAACCATCTTCATAGTCAACATCACTAATTTTAATTGGAGCTTCAAAGGAATTATTCGAAGGATCTAGAAAATTGCCTCATGGAAGACTTTTGGTACAAACTTGTGAGCCTTGGGCAACATTGCTCACCCTAGTTGCTACTATAGAATGTGCAGCAGTGGGGTCCACATCATTGACAATGAACTAAATGTAGGATAGACATAGATCATGTGAAGTAGGGTAGAAGTAAAGATAGATAGTGATGGACAAGACCATAAAAGATAGATAGTTTTGGAAAACTTATTTGTATTGTAAGATCGATGGGTTCTTGAGGTTGAAATCCCAAACATATTGAAAGGGTGACTTAACGTTGGAGCCATGGATTGCTTTGTTGTAGTTGTTGAACGTATGGCAATCGCTGATCCCATATCTTCAAGTGCCATTGACCGTACATTCTTAGCAGTTGTGCTACTGTCCAATACTTCTCTTTTATTTAATTGTTTGTCTGTCTGACAAGGTCATGATTTTCTTTAGCTTGGTGTCTATTCATGACAATAACATATTCCAACACAAACTGTGGAATCTGTTGGCCCTATTCGATATGATAAATGCTTGTAGTCTAATCTCTACTAAACATGTTTGGAAAACAAGTTTGTGGTCTGTTACTTTGTTAAGGTTTTGTTACATGGTGTCAATATAACCATCCTATATAATTTTTTGATTATGACTATAATGTAGTCGTTTTGTTTTAAGCATGTTTGACAGACTCATAGTAAGTCTAATGAGATTGAATGCCACTATTTGTGTGGTATTAGCAAATGTGTATAATTTACCAACTTCTTAATTGTTGGATTGAACATGTTGCATGATGCATGCCCTCACAAAATTCTCTACATCTTGTCCCATTTTGGGCCATCAAAAGCACCTTTCCAAGTTTGTCATTTTATTTAATTCAAAAGTGTACCAATTGTTGGAATGGCATGAAGGTATTCAACTTCGAGGGAAAGGGCCATGGGTAAAATATTATAGGGGATGTTCAACAAGGTTATGGGAAACCAATTGGTGATAATCTCAAGATCAACCACCTTAGGAATGGATTTTATATTCCCTTGATTTATAAGGTCTCCTAGGGATCTACTCTTGATAGCCTCTCGATAGACTTGGAGTAGCTCGGGCCTTACGAAATCTCGATGGGCTTTGTAAAACTTATAGGGAAATTTGTATAGACATGGGGATTTATCATTGGCCATCTCATCGTGGTTGCATGAAATTCTTCAAGAGTTAGATGATCACATTCAACAACTTGTGACTTGGACAACTTATGAGGTATAACTAGTGTTGCACATATCGTGATGATATTGGATTTATTGCGATATTATCGCTAAACAACATTGCCGATATTATCATTGTAAAATATCGCGATAATTACGATAATTTGAAATTATCACGATAATTTCAAATTATCGCAATAATTTTCGATAATATCGCGAGTTGAACGAAATTACCGCTTTGCTGCATTTTGTTTTGTTTTGTTTTTTTCCCCTTTAACTTGTGATTTCGGGATTTTTTTCTCTCATTTTGCAAAGGGTGCCTAGGGGGATTGAGCTCTTAGGGTATTGGGACCATTTTCCATCAAGTAAACAAGGGGAAATCGATAGTTTTCATTGCCATCAACTCAGCGTTTGTGGAGTGGGGATCTAGTCTAATCTCCCATATCCATATTCCTAGGTATGTAGAAAAATTTATGCCTTTCTTTTCTTTGTTTTTCAAGATTTAGTATAGGGTTTGCAATGTTCATTAGATTTGCCTCTTCTTGCCATTTTTTAATGGGAGATTTAACACTTATGTAGCTATGATAGTTTAATTGCAGCATTCTTTAAGTGTTTTGAAATTTGTGGATCTGAATTTTGAATTTCCCCATTTGTTTTGTGCTATAGGTTTAAATTTTAAAGATTTATCATTTAATCATTGCTCAACAAAATGGATCCAATGTGGGAGTATGGTGAACCAGTGGATCATAATAGAACAAAGCTGAGTTGCAAGCTATGTGGAATGGAAATGTATGGCGGAATCAACCGCTTGAAATACCACCTTGCCAAAGTCCTAGGACATGAAGTAGAAATTTGCCCTGTAGCACGCCCAATTGTTGTCCTTGTTGCAAATAACTCAATTCTTGATATTACTAGAAAGAAAAAACAGAGGGAAGAATTGAGGAACCACATGGGAACCACAAGCTTCTTAGGGGCAGGGGAAACCTAATCCTCGACCATACCTTCTTAGCGCACTATGATTATCCTTATAGTATCTTGAATCTAGATGCCTCTTATCCTTATAGTATCTTGAATCTAGATGCCTCATGATGATCGTCTCTGAGATACATTTATTTTTGTTTTGATGTGATTTTGTATTACCCTATCATAACTCATGACTTATGACTCAAGAGTCAAGACAAATATCATATTTCAGTATCGATGTTTGATGGACCACTTGACAGCATATACACGTTATAGTGCAGTTTTATTTTCACATTTATGTGACAATGTGTTTGTTTGATGTTGATGTTGCTTTAGAAGTTTAAAAAATTGAAAAAAGATGATTATTTTTGTATGTTAAGTTTCTCGATAATTTCCGATATTTTCCCCGATATTTCCGATAATCTCAATTTTGGACCCCCAACGATTAATTCCCGATAACGATAAGTGCAACATTGGGTACAACATCCTCAGATTTGTATGGCTACCCTATGTTCCTTCATGATGTCTTGCTATTGAACAACCATTTCATAATGATTGACTAACTCATGTTTGATGTCGAGCTAGTGGGAGAGTCTAATCATTAATACGTGCTCAAAAGTTTTTGCAGTGGCTAGGGTCCAAAAGAAAGCTTTGGTGGGGCATGTCCCCCACTTTGATATGGTTCAGTCAGGGATTGAATTTGGGCTCCGTTGGATTTTCTAGCCTCAACAAATTGAAGGTGTGCCTCAATTTGGCTGCTTGGTTCTCATGCTCCTCACCATACAACCACTAATGTAGGCCCTGTTGGCTTTTCTAGCTTCAATGAATTTTAAGGTATGCCTTCGTTTAGCTGCTCAACTCTGAAGCTCTTCATCATATGATCACTGATGTAGTCTTTTACTATTTGAAGCTTTGTCACAACTCTTTCTGGCCTTTGGCTAATGGCAACGATTTTCCCCGCAAAACCCATGAAAAAATAAGTGGTTCTAGCTATGATTTCGTTCCATCAAAGGATCCATGTAGACTATCGACGAGGCACAAGGATCAAGTTCCATTATTGTTAAGGCAACCATGGTTGCTCTGGGGTGAAACATTCAATAGGAAGTGAGATCCATGCATGCAAGGTTTTACGAATTACCCAAACAACATTAGAAGAAAATGGGTTGGATGATCAAAAGAAGTGGTCTTGACCATGACTTGGACATGTCTAGAAAGCTAATTATGAAAGGTGAAGAAGTTTTGCATAGTGAGCATGGCTCTGTTGAGTTGCTTAAGAACTCTATTTTTCCTGCCACAAAAAGTGGACCATGTGAACCAAATATATAAAGAGTCATTCTGTAACTATGCAAATTAGGATTATAGAGCTCAAGATTGAACTGCAACGAGAATTGAGCTTCTCTTTCCCTGAGACTCCAATGATTGGGAAGAAAACACTCGTTATCCTCCCTAGACTTCACCATTTTCCTCAACTATCCAATGGCATAGTCCTACCCATTCAAGGGCATCATTAGCCACACCAAGATTGTCACCATCAAGAAGACGGGAATGCCTTCTACATCATGGCTCTGTTGTCAATCTCCATTCCTTCCTTCTGGTCTAAAAGCTTAAAAGGATTTGAGACTTTCACGAGAGTAAGAGGGAAAACTGTTCTAGGGTTCTAGGTTTCTGTGGAGAACCTGGTACCTCCTTCCTGTCTATGATCTTGGCTTCTTTCATTGTAGAGAGGACGATGGCCATATACGTAGGAATTGTCAGGAGGATCTGGAAAATTGCCTCGTGGAAGACTTTTGGTACAAACCGGCGAGCCTTCTAGGACAGCAGAATGTGCAGCAGCGGGAATGCTGGCCATTATGAGGTCGTGCTTCCCTGGTGGGAAAGGCCCACAGCACTGACAAGGATCTAAATGTAGGATAGACATAGAACAGCACTGACAAAGAACTAAATGTAGGATAGACATAGAACAGCACTGACAAGGAACTAAATGTAGGATAGACATAGATCATGTGATGCAGAGAAGAAGTAAAGACAGAGTGTGCTGGACAAGACCATAAAAGATTTCCTTCTTAGCTTTTACTATTTATTGTCTTGATATACATCAAAACCAAGTTTTCAACTTGCTAAAAAATGTATTTTCAGTCTACAAGAGCTTGGTGAATTTGTCTGTTTTGTGTAGGAGATGATGGATAAAATTTAGATCTCAAACTGAAAATGTTGGGTTTATCGTTGAACATTTTGACTATGCATAATCTAGTGCTTATATTTCAAGAAACTGTTTTTTCTAGATACATCCAGATCATCCTGTTTTTTTTTTGGTTTTACCTATGCATGAGCCTGTCATATTTTGCTGGTACAACTTGAAATTTCTTTTATGATGCTGAATTTCATGGTTTGAATAATAAATTTCTCACTGATTCTAAACTTTCTGCCACTATACCTTGTGGATTAGGAAATGTAGTTTTATATCTACAATCTACTATTTGTGTTTGTGTTATTTTAGATATGTTCTCAGTTGTATGAAAGAAATGAAATTAATCAAAGATACAGGATCAAATAACAGGGAAATGCAGCCCTATAGGAAGCTAACTTCTTTATTTAAGCATCGTTACTTGGAACATGTTACTGATACAAACAATGTTCATTGTAGAATGAGGAACTTCCAGCTGAAAACCAGAGAAATTTGACAGTAAATGAAGATGAAGGTTATGGAAGTGAACTTGCCATCGAGAAGAACTTTCAGCAGATGACAGTATCTTCTGAAAATGGACATGGTGGGACTGAGCTTGGGACATCTGGTGAAAGCTCTAGCATTCCATCCAGAGAAATAGTGACTGGATGTTCTGGAAGATGGGGGGATACTGGAAGTGGTCAGGCCTCTGATTCTTGCCCAGATAACAGGAGTCATTATGTGGGAGAGTCAAGTGGAGTCATGGATGGTAACCTTTCTGATATTGCTGGCCAGATTGGGCAAATAACTGCTGTGGATCTAGAAGCATCTAGTTCTCACCTTGCACAGTCCAGTAATATTGAATGCGAATCTTCTATTTGTACTGAGGGAATGAGGCAACTGAGCACATTTAATAGTGAATTTGAATTATCTTCGCCTTTAGAGGGAGGAGGATCACTAACAATTCCTCATGTTTTTGGTGAACAATCTGAGAGCTCTGCTGCAAATTCACATTCTGTGGTTCCAGATTCTACACTAGCCGAAGGGCAGTTAACAGGTGAAGAATCTGTTGCTCAAGATTTATCAAGGACTAATCCTGAGCCAAGAGAATCAGAGAACAGGAGTATGCTTCATGTAGAGGCAGTAAGTCTTTCATCCAATGAATCATCCAGTTCAGCAGGACATGTTAGCAATCAAGAATTGAGAAGGAATAGTCGGAGGAGATTGTGGGATGCTTTGACCAGAGGAACTTCTAGGAGGAGGAATTTGAGTCCAGCTATACTTCTATCAACAGATGACATCGATGATCTTGGTTCTTCAAATGATAGGTGGCTTCTTGATTTTAGTGGAGTACTGTATGATGATGCTTTAGAAGATGATGGACTCAATAATAGCCGAAGCTCTGACTCAGAAGAAAGGAGATGGCGTTTCAGATCCCAGGTTGGTTATTTCTTGTTTGGGTCACTCCTAGAGTCTTGCTTCACAAATTTCACTCATCATATGAGAAGCCTATATTCTTTAAGGCTCGATGGTGGATGCATGTATGAATTCTTATCTTGCTTTAACTCTGCTATCAAAGTGGGCTAAACTGTAAGGTAAGAGAGTGGTGCCACCCTCACTTCCCATTGTAATCCTGTGAAGGTTATGATGTCTTGTAATTTTCTCTGATAACACTGCTTTCAATGCTTGGTACAGTACACAGAAGCAAAGAGTTGTTCGTTAATAACTTTATGTGACTAATTCCCTTTTCAAATTTGTTCGTTTTGCTAAAAGTGTCAAATGGTTCGGAATGCAGGTCTGGGCTTTGCAAAGATTGCGCAGGGGTTCTGAGGGAGCCTCTTCTGGGCATTCAAGGTTTTGTGCATCTGGTACCCATGCAGATGGTCACTGCTCTTGTGAGGCATATGTGATGACAGAAGAGACAAGCACACACGCAAGCATTTCACGCATAGTGATGCTTGCAGAGGCTTTGTTTGAGGTAATGTTGCACCCCTTGTGACTTTTTCTCCAGTATTAAGTTGACTTGTTCACTAGGTTTTCTTTTCTGTTTGTACTTTTGTAAGAATTATGAGCTTGCTCCATCTGATATCTGTTCAGAATAGATGCTTGTATTTTTGTGAAATTAGTTTGAAATGTTCTTGTATTTTCTACAGGTACTGGATGAGATTCATCGACAATCAGTTGCTCTTTCACAGTCAACGTCATTATCACTTGTCTCACTGCCAGCACCTGAGTCTGTTGTTGATTCATTTCCCATCCGGAATCACAAGAACCCTGAGAAAAATGAAAATGTAAATGATGAAGCAGCACAGTAAGTTCTTTTCTTTCTGTAAGCTGTTTCCTTTATTCTGGCCTATAGCTGAGAATTAAGTCCATAGTGTTTTGCAAATCCTTTATAAGCTTATCAACCTAGAAATGGATGAAATTTCGTTTAATTGGCGACTGTTTTTGTTATTAGGTGCTACATTTGCCTTGCAGAATATGAGGAAGGAGATAAGATCAGGGTTTTGCCCTGTCACCATGAGTACCATATGGCATGTGTTGATAAATGGCTAAAAGAAATACACAGGTGCTTATTTCATCACGTATCTCTTTACAATATAACATGCTAATTTTTGTTACTGTGGATTAAAGAAACATTATATAGCAGGACTTTCCAGAGCCTAATTTGGCAACGTATGAGAGACTTAAGTTGCAATTTTTGTTTGCAGAGTATGCCCATTGTGTCGAGGGAATGTGTGCGAACAGAATGTAGCCAACCCCGAAGCTTCTAATTCTTGATGTGAATTATTGTACATATATCAGAACAAAGGTTTACTATATATTTCTGTATATTAAACGATGTTGTATATTTTAAGATTCTCTGCAGTTGAAAGAGGATTAACAACATAAATGAGGTAAATGATATACATCATTAAGAGTAATCTTAATCATTGGTGGTCTACCTATGAAATTGTGAAGTTTTTGAAGTTAAAGCGGTATCTGGATTCATTACACAAGAGGTAAGCAAGCTGGACTCCTAAGCATCCGTCGATGCCTTAGTTGTCCATGCTGCAGTTTTTGTTTATTTGGAGGGTCTTCTTGACTGCAATCAGAGTTCCGAGCCGTAATTTTTTATTGTCATCACAATGGATTTCATGTCTGCTGTGAGAGTTGTTTGTACAATCCAGTTCTATGTCTAATTTGCATCCAGTGCACTGTGAAAACATGCTGCTTTTGCATATTTTACCGGTCCTTTTTCAGCGATCTTGTCGGTCTGGCATTTGGTTAAAACCGATATCCACAGTAACTTAGGAGTTAGTTTATAATCTAGCATTCCATGGAAGACAACATATGGAGTAATAGCTATGCCCGTACAGAGGGTATATCATACGACCAATTATGGAAAGACATGCATGAATTTTGTGTTTAATGATGTCATACTAGTTTATTGCCTTTTCTTTGCCGAAGTTTGTGTATTCATGATTGCAATTGTATCCTTTCTTGTTTCATCACCCCCCCCATATATATATAAAATCAGAATCATATATATTTAATCTGTCAATTCTGATGAGCTCTTTCTTGGAAACATATTTCTGATCAGCACTTTAGTCTTAGAAATATATTGCTGTGTTAGTTAGTCTTTAAACAAATTAGACTAGTTAAATTAAACTAGTCAGTCTTTAAATAAATTAGACTATTTGCAGCCATAGAAGCGAGGTGCTTTGGAGGATCTCTTATAAAATGTAATGAAAAAAAAGCTTACATCCAACATCATATTTTCATAAAAAACCATCTTGTAGTTCTTCATGTTCGCGTGTTTGGGCATCACTCCCATGGGCATACCTAAATGAAAAAATTCGACATTCAACATCGTATTTTCCAAAAACATATTTTTTATATATTTTTAAAGTTCCATAATTCTTAAAAAAATAAATATGAATTTTACAAATTAATACTAACTTTACTAATATGAACTTTACATCGTCTGTGGTAAAGAGGTTTGTATTTTTAAAAAATAATATACAGAGGCTTGTATTTTTTTTAAATAACATATTTAAGTGCTGGATAGATTTAGAATTAAGTATTTGTGCAATACACATTTAATCAAAAGCTGACCAACCTAAACATGTTTACTAACTCTTATTAGTTCTTAATTAATCTTGGGGTTAAGATGAATTGGACGTTGGTCAACCTAAACGTGTTTACTAACTCTACCATAAACACAAGTTTTCAGTTAATCAATTAATCTTGTCGTAGTTTAAACGTTCTGTGAAATGATTTTTTTTCAACGATTTTTTCCGGGGACATTTGCTCAAAATCTGGGGAGAAATTGTTAGATTTACAGATTTGCGTGATTATTTCTGTATAATTCGAGTGCCCCAGGAGTTTTTCAGCATATTGAATTCATTTCTGCATTTAGAAATTAATTTTAAACAACAAATAATAATTTCGTGCAAATTTATATCATCGAATTTGAATGAAAAAACCATTTTGTAGAACAGTTCTACAATGCCATTAATCTTGGGCTAAGATGAATTGCAGTATTTGTGCCATCCACATTCAATCAAATGCTGGCAAGCCGAAACATGTTTATGAATTTTTTATCTTTTAAAACCAGAACATGAACTTTGTTCTTTCTAAGCCGAAAGCATTACAACAAATTATGAGGTGGCTGCTTATATTTTTCAACAGAATAAAATAGTTTTCTGAGAGAACATAAAGAAGTTTCTAGCAAACTAAAAGAAGATATTCTAGATTCGCCTGCAAATGACACGTTTCACGTATATTATGAGGTGGCTGCTTATATTTTTCAACAGAATAAAATAGTTTTCTGAGAGAACATAAAGAAGTTTTTAGCAAACTAAAAAAAGATATTCCAGATTGGCCTGCAAATGACACGTTTCACATATATTCTTAAGATGCATATAAATCTGAAAAACATGACACTAACAATATACAAGAGCACTAACCTCATTTTTTTGCTCCTTATATGATTGAGGAGAGCGTTGTCCTTTGATTTTCGTGGAGCATATAACATTGCCTGGACCAAATTCTATGCTCCTTGTTGGATGTCATTGATAAAGTATCCATGCATTGGGTGAGGGTAAGGTTATGCCAGTATGCTTTAAGGGAGTTTAATCTTTGCTTTTGGTTTAAGAGAATACTCATTGTATTGGCAATTTGAGTGGTGTAAGCTTGCTTAGTCCCAAGGGAGTCCAATCTTTGCTTTTGGCAATTTGAGTGGTGTAAGCTTGCTTAGTCCCAAGGGAGTCCAATCTTTGCTTTTGGTTTAAGAGAATACTCATTATATTGATAATTTGAGTGGTGCAAGCCTGCTTAGTCTCTGTAATTTTGGAGGAGACAGAAGAACGCTATGGTTAACATGAATGAGTTCCTCATGGCAATGCATCACTGTGTAATTCTTGAATATCTCCGTTGTCCATGGTATTAATATTTGCACAATAGCCCTGAGAAAGACACTGAAAATGAACCTTTTACTTACACTAAAAGGGATAATCACACCTAACAGTGAAGGATTGCTTGGCATTTGAATTGCAATTCTGGATGAAATGTGCACTTAGCCTGGTTAGCATCTAAATTGCAATTCCAAATGAAATGCATACCTTGCCTAGAGGATCGAATGAGAAATTACACACCAAATTTACTAATTCTTAAAAATAACACGCTTCTAGATTCCCAAAGGATTGTTGCAAATTATCCCCAATTCCAATTGCTATGCCTTCCAGTAAATTCCACCCCCTGAATGTCACGAGTATTCCAGAATCTAAAGGTTCAAAGAAGTAGATATCTAGCATGCCTTGATAGGCCAAGGAGGGGTGACTGGAGGGTATTAGAACAATTTCACACATATAGATTGATAAGAGAAAGTCGACCGAAATAGTACCARAAAGCCAATTAAAACAACCTATGGAGACATGGATGTGGTGCCAACCTTAAACACCCCAACACATGATCCTCACCTCCCCATTATCCCACCTCGAGTGTACAAGCACATTGTAGAACATTCAATAGCCATGAACTRGGGTTTAATTTGCATTCCCCATTATCCCACCTCGAGTGTACAAGCACATTGAAGAACATTCAATAGCCATGAACTGGGGTTTAATTTGCATGGAGAGACGAATGATATACGTCCTCGGGTTGCCCTTTCTAAGGCTTTGCCACAATTGAAACAACCTATGAAGACATGGATGTGGTGCCAACCTGAAACACCCCAACACATGATCCTTACCTCCCCATTATCCCACCTCGAGTGTACAAGCACATTGAAGAACATTCAATAGCCATGAACTGGGGTTTAATTTGCATTCCCCATTATCCCACCTCACCTCGAACACATGATCCTTACCTCCCCATTATCCCACCTCGAGTGTACAAGCACATTGAAGAACATTCAATAGCCATGAACTGGGGTTTAATTTGCATTCCCCATTATCCCACCTCACCTCGAGTGTACAAGCACATTGAAGAACATTCAATAGCCATGAACTGGGATTAAATTTGCATGGAGAGAGGAATGATATACGTCCTCGGGTTGCCCTTTCTAAGGCTTTGCCAACTCACATTTAAAGGTTGATTCATCGTGAAATTAATAACCATGTAAAACCACTTAAGCATTGAATTAGGGGATAACTCTAAAGTCATCAACCCCATTTTTAACCAAAGGTCGCGAACACTCCATAATCTAAAGGCTCATAGAAGTAGATATCAAGCATGCCTTGATAGGCCAAGGAGAAGTGACCGGAGGGCACTGGAACATTCAACTTCTCACACATATAGATGGTTTTAAGCATTGAATTAGGTTGATGACTCTAAAGTCATCAACCCCATTTTTAACCAAAGGTCGCGAGCACTCCATAATCTAAAGGCTCATAGAAGTAGATATCAAGCATGCCTTGATAGGCCAAGGAGGAGTGACCGGAGGGCACTGGAACATTCAACTTCTCACACATAGATTGATAAGAGAAAGTCAACCCAAAGACTACAAAAAATCCAGTTGAAACAACATATCAAGACACGGACGTGGTGCCAACCTAAAATATCCCAACACATGGTCCTCAACTTTGCCATCGTCCCACCTTGAGTTTACCAGCGCTTTCCAGAACATTCAATTGCCATGAACTAAGGTTTAATTTGCATAGAGAGAGGAATGAGATGCGTCCTCTAGTTGCCCTTCCCAAGGCTTTGCCAACTCATATTTGAAGGTTGATTCATTGTCAAATTAATAAGCATTTAAAACGAATTAGGGGATGGATCTAAAGTCATTAGCTCCATTTTTAATCAAGGAACCAACACTGAGCTTAGTGGTTCATTTAGCCCATTGCTCTGCATCGTCATTCAGTGTCTTTTTATCTTAAAAAAAGAGATTCAGACAAAGAAGTTAAGCTCCTGCTTAATTCTAGAGATAATGATTTTTAGTTTGGAATCTTCATGGTGTGATTTTCCATCATTGCTTTGATGACGATTTTTGAATACCTATAGACTGTTAAAGTTCTAATACCCTCCTTAGAAATTGAAAGGCTGCACCATAGTGCATATGCTTTTGCGTGATTTTCCATCATTGCTTTGATGACGATTTTTGAATACCTATAGACTGTTAAAGTTCTAATACCCTCCTTAGAAATTGAAAGGCTGCACCATAGTGTATATGCTTTTGCTAAATTATTTGAGATGTTTCCTAGACCCAGGCGTAAAGAATTGTCGAAGTTCTTCTAGAATCATGAAGACCCCCTTACTCCTGCCACCCCTGGATTGTTCTTTGAGGCCCCATCAAAAAAAAGGAAAATGATTTTTGGTGCAATTCCCAAGCATGGAATTCCGTGTTCTTTTTCACTTGCCATAGAGGGCATCCAACTAGCTTGAGACTGTTTGAATTGGAGGCTTCATTACACGAATTGAACTGCTTCAGCCATAACTCTTCTACACCGTCCATTGCTCGATCCTTATTTTTTATTTTGGATTGGAGATACTATGATAAAAGAGCTTCAACTTTGGCTGCAATTATTGATGGCTTGTCCCCAACATTGTTGAAAATCGCTTTATTTCTGGCTAACCAGAGTTTTCAACAAATGAATTTTGGAAGTGCCATCCACACACTCCTAATTGTATTATTGTTTTTGAATGATCCTTGGTATTTTTTCCTCCAAAAAGTGAACGTCTTTGCCCATGTGGTTGGCCAATGAACTCGATGGCTTATCTTAACAAAGGTGCATAACCTGAGTTCTTTAGTTGTATTGCAATTGAAAAAAAAGTGTTGTATTGATTCTTCTACAGACACACACAATTCACATCAGGAGGGTCCACAAATACCTCTTTTCTTCAGATTCTCCATAGTTAGGGTTTTCCCATGAATCATTATCAAATGAAAAATGTTGATCTTGGGTAGTCCACCACTGCTCCAAATATGCTTCCAAGGAGGTGAGCACTGAGGCAATTGGAGAGAATCCAACAGTAGAGGTAACCCATCTTTGACCCAATAAGTCGAAACTTCCCACCCCTTCCTGTCTTTGGTTCCTCAATTCCAAGAAGCACAGTTGTTTAGAGCGTGAGAGCGTTTATGAATCAGGGGCTTCAAAGGTTCTGGTGGCGCCCCAAAATTCCACTTCAGTGTGCTGCAACACATTTCATCCCAATCTGATATATCGTGTAGCATTTTCAGGTTGATACCTTCCATTCTAGGCTTTGAGGGGAGTCGATTCATTCTTGGTAGCCAATGTTTCCTTCCCAAGAACACTGTCATTCCATATTATGATTTCCTTGCCATTTCCTGATATCCAAGTAAGCTTCACTCTTATTAAGGATGGGGGGCGTTATATTTTATATTATTATACGTTAACGCACCTTATGCCAAAAGCCACCTCACGTATTATACCGATTGACTCAGGTTAGCCAGGAAGAAAGCCAGGCGATATAGATAGGAAAGAAAGCATATAAAGAAGAGAGCTAGGCGAGATACTTGGGAGCAGGGGAGCAGGGGGGGGTTGCTGCTTTCAAAAGCTTCAATACATGTGAGCCTTTTTGGACCTCCAAAGGATTTTCAATACACCCATTTCTTTTCCCCTTGAAGTATTTTTTCCACAAAATCCTTTTCTATCAATCTAATATGCATGTAATAATTCTCCATAGCAATTTGGCTCACATTTCCAAGTTCATCAAGGTTGAATCTTTTATTCCCAAGCCACCCTTGTCCTTTGGAATTCTAACAGTTTTCCAATTGCTAAGATGGAATTTTTTTGTGTGTTGGCTTTGCCCCCCTGCCAAATGAACTCCCTAATATTGAGATTGATTTGATTCATAATACCAACATGAGAAAGCATGGATGAACATTGATATATAGAAAGGGCTGAAAGGACTGATTTTATCAGAACCACTCTACCCACTGGGTTCAACCATTGTGACCCCCATTGGCGAAACTTTGTCTTGATTTTATCAATTATTTTTGACCAAGATTGTGAGGAGGGATTCTTAAGAGCTATAGGAATTCCAAGGTACTTGAAAATGGACAATTTTCAGAGAGTGGAAATTGAAGTGTTCTAGAATAATTTGCATTCCCCGGAAATTAGCATTCTAGCTGAAAATTTGACACTTTTGACGATTGAAAACCCCTCTAGATGCAAGAAGGAATGAATCTAATGTCCGATTGAACCTATTCACAATGATGATAGAGGCACCTCTAGGAAGAAGAGTGTCATCCGTAAACCGTGAATGATTGAGACTCTTGGTGCCACGAACAATCTTGATTCTAGGGAGGTTTCCATTAATACACTCTGCTTTTGACACTTTTGACGATTGAAAACCCCTCTAGATGCAAGAAAGAATGAATCTAATGTCCGATTGAACCTATTCACAATGATGATAGAGGAACCTCCAGGAAGAAGAGTGTCATCCGTAAACCGTGAATGATTGAGACTCTTGGTGCCACGAACAATCTTGATTCTAGGCAGGTTTCCATTAATACACTTCAAGTTTCCTGCTTAGAGAATCGACCATAATGTTGTAGAGAAGAGAAGACAAGGGGTAGCCTTGCCTCGGTGCTTTACTTCCTTGAAAGAATGCTATGGGTTTTCCATTGATAAGTGGGGTGATCCAAGGAGCACTGATGCATGATGATATCCATTGAATGAAGGAAGAACCGAATCCAAACCTCGCTAGAACCTTAAAGATAAAATAATGACTTACATGGTCAAAGGAATTTGCAATGTCTAGCTTTATTATCATGCCCTTCTCCTTTTAAAGACTTGAATGGATAACTTCTTGCACACGAACAATGTTGTCATTTATATTCCTATCCCGCATAAATCCCCCTTGGTTTTCAGAATTGAGTTTCCGCATTATCTTTTTTATCCTTATTACTGTGATCTCTGTCATAATTCTATAGGAGAAACTACTAAGAGAAATGGGTCTAAATCTTGCAAAGGATGAAGGGTTCACTTATTTTGGGATTAATGCCAGGAAGGATGAGTTGGTGCTTCCACTAATTTTAAATGATCGATGAACATATTGTTACATTCTTTTAAGATCATATTTGATAAGATCCCAAAAAGTTCTATAAAGGATATAGAGAAGCCATCAAGCCTAGGGGCCTTGTCTAGCTTCAAACTCTAGATGACGCTCTGTATTTTTGCCTTCTCAATAGGTTTCACAAGTTCGTTATTTTCCTCACCCGTGACCATTGTTGGAATATGTTCTAGCATCTTTCTGGAGCCGCCTCCTCTTGTGGCGTAAAAAGGGAACAACAATGCAATATGGTTGCCTTTTTTATTTCCTCGAACTCAGATATTTTGGAACCATTGTTCATTGTTATTTCTTTCACGTTATTCCTTATGTTTCTTGCCTGGGCTTGCTTGTGAAAAAATCTTGTGTTACGATCACCTCCCTTAAGCCATGAGATTTTGGATTTAAGCCGCCAATGCTCTTCCTCAAGTTGAATGGCATGCTAGAGTATTTTTTGGAGGGTCGTCTCTTCTTCCTGTAGACGCACTGTGACATCCTTGACTTCCAGTGTGAGTCGGATGCCCTCTGGCTGTGATATTATATTCTATTTCTCTGCCAAAGGTGAAGTGTAAGAGGATTGGACCCATTCTTTGAGAGCATGCTTAAATTTTTTTATTTTTTTTCTCCCAAATAAATATACAAGTGCTTGGAATCCAACTACACCATGCTAAGTGCATTGAAATTGAAACACATGGGGCCATAGTCCAAGGAATCATGAAACTGTAAAGATACGAGCTTGTGATCAGAGATGGCTCAAGAAAGAATCATGGATTTGAAAGAGAAGTCCTGGAAAAAGGAGATCACTATGCACCAAGAACCTGTCTTATCTAACTGTTATATTCCCATGATCGTTTCTTCTATTTGTCCATGTGTATTTTCCTTTAATAGGTTTAATATCAATGAGATCCCACTCAACAATTAGTTCCTCCATTTTCTCCCTATAAAGGTCTCTAACAATATTCCCACATCTTTTCTCACTGTTATACAAAATAATATTGAAATCTCCTACTATAACACTATTAGATACAAACTCCAAGTCTTTCAAGGTTATGAGTGATCTCCAACAACTATCCTTTTCCATATAGTTGATGGGAATGTACGAATTAATATATTGAAGGTATTACTTGATTGGATGTTTGTGAACCTTGTAAGGATCTAATTTTGAGTTTAGAAAGTGAATTCAAGAGTCATTACTTGGTTGTTCCAAAGGGTGCACAAGCC
>JASDQU011455129.1:58007-71549 GCA_032191745.1 Picea mariana
AAGTTCTTCTAGAATCATGAAGACCCCCTTACTCCTGCCACCCCTGGATTGTTCTTTGAGGCCCCATCAAAAAAAAGGAAAATGATTTTTGGTGCAATTCCCAAGCATGGAATTCCGTGTTCTTTTTCACTTGCCATAGAGGGCATCCAACTAGCTTGAGACTGTTTGAATTGGAGGCTTCATTACACGAATTGAACTGCTTCAGCCATAACTCTTCTACACCGTCCATTGCTCGATCCTTATTTTTTATTTTGGATTGGAGATACTATGATAAAAGAGCTTCAACTTTGGCTGCAATTATTGATGGCTTGTCCCCAACATTGTTGAAAATCGCTTTATTTCTGGCTAACCAGAGTTTTCAACAAATGAATTTTGGAAGTGCCATCCACACACTCCTAATTGTATTATTGTTTTTGAATGATCCTTGGTATTTTTTCCTCCAAAAAGTGAACGTCTTTGCCCATGTGGTTGGCCAATGAACTCGATGGCTTATCTTAACAAAGGTGCATAACCTGAGTTCTTTAGTTGTATTGCAATTGAAAAAAAAGTGTTGTATTGATTCTTCTACAGACACACACAATTCACATCAGGAGGGTCCACAAATACCTCTTTTCTTCAGATTCTCCATAGTTAGGGTTTTCCCATGAATCATTATCAAATGAAAAATGTTGATCTTGGGTAGTCCACCACTGCTCCAAATATGCTTCCAAGGAGGTGAGCACTGAGGCAATTGGAGAGAATCCAACAGTAGAGGTAACCCATCTTTGACCCAATAAGTCGAAACTTCCCACCCCTTCCTGTCTTTGGTTCCTCAATTCCAAGAAGCACAGTTGTTTAGAGCGTGAGAGCGTTTATGAATCAGGGGCTTCAAAGGTTCTGGTGGCGCCCCAAAATTCCACTTCAGTGTGCTGCAACACATTTCATCCCAATCTGATATATCGTGTAGCATTTTCAGGTTGATACCTTCCATTCTAGGCTTTGAGGGGAGTCGATTCATTCTTGGTAGCCAATGTTTCCTTCCCAAGAACACTGTCATTCCATATTATGATTTCCTTGCCATTTCCTGATATCCAAGTAAGCTTCACTCTTATTAAGGATGGGGGGCGTTATATTTTATATTATTATACGTTAACGCACCTTATGCCAAAAGCCACCTCACGTATTATACCGATTGACTCAGGTTAGCCAGGAAGAAAGCCAGGCGATATAGATAGGAAAGAAAGCATATAAAGAAGAGAGCTAGGCGAGATACTTGGGAGCAGGGGAGCAGGGGGGGGTTGCTGCTTTCAAAAGCTTCAATACATGTGAGCCTTTTTGGACCTCCAAAGGATTTTCAATACACCCATTTCTTTTCCCCTTGAAGTATTTTTTCCACAAAATCCTTTTCTATCAATCTAATATGCATGTAATAATTCTCCATAGCAATTTGGCTCACATTTCCAAGTTCATCAAGGTTGAATCTTTTATTCCCAAGCCACCCTTGTCCTTTGGAATTCTAACAGTTTTCCAATTGCTAAGATGGAATTTTTTTGTGTGTTGGCTTTGCCCCCCTGCCAAATGAACTCCCTAATATTGAGATTGATTTGATTCATAATACCAACATGAGAAAGCATGGATGAACATTGATATATAGAAAGGGCTGAAAGGACTGATTTTATCAGAACCACTCTACCCACTGGGTTCAACCATTGTGACCCCCATTGGCGAAACTTTGTCTTGATTTTATCAATTATTTTTGACCAAGATTGTGAGGAGGGATTCTTAAGAGCTATAGGAATTCCAAGGTACTTGAAAATGGACAATTTTCAGAGAGTGGAAATTGAAGTGTTCTAGAATAATTTGCATTCCCCGGAAATTAGCATTCTAGCTGAAAATTTGACACTTTTGACGATTGAAAACCCCTCTAGATGCAAGAAGGAATGAATCTAATGTCCGATTGAACCTATTCACAATGATGATAGAGGCACCTCTAGGAAGAAGAGTGTCATCCGTAAACCGTGAATGATTGAGACTCTTGGTGCCACGAACAATCTTGATTCTAGGGAGGTTTCCATTAATACACTCTGCTTTTGACACTTTTGACGATTGAAAACCCCTCTAGATGCAAGAAGGAATGAATCTAATGTCCGATTGAACCTATTCACAATGATGATAGAGGAACCTCCAGGAAGAAGAGTGTCATCCGTAAACCGTGAATGATTGAGACTCTTGGTGCCACGAACAATCTTGATTCTAGGSAGGTTTCCATTAATACACTTCAAGTTTCCTGCTTAGAGAATCGACCATAATGTTGTAGAGAAGAGAAGACAAGGGGTAGCCTTGCCTCGGTGCTTTACTTCCTTGAAAGAATGCTATGGGTTTTCCATTGATAAGTGGGGTGATCCAAGGAGCACTGATGCATGATGATATCCATTGAATGAAGGAAGAACCGAATCCAAACCTCGCTAGAACCTTAAAGATAAAATAATGACTTACATGGTCAAAGGAATTTGCAATGTCTAGCTTTATTATCATGCCCTTCTCCTTTTAAAGACTTGAATGGATAACTTCTTGCACACGAACAATGTTGTCATTTATATTCCTATCCCGCATAAATCCCCCTTGGTTTTCAGAATTGAGTTTCCGCATTATCTTTTTTATCCTTATTACTGTGATCTCTGTCATAATTCTATAGGAGAAACTACTAAGAGAAATGGGTCTAAATCTTGCAAAGGATGAAGGGTTCACTTATTTTGGGATTAATGCCAGGAAGGATGAGTTGGTGCTTCCACTAATTTTAAATGATCGATGAACATATTGTTACATTCTTTTAAGATCATATTTGATAAGATCCCAAAAAGTTCTATAAAGGATATAGAGAAGCCATCAAGCCTAGGGGCCTTGTCTAGCTTCAAACTCTAGATGACGCTCTGTATTTTTGCCTTCTCAATAGGTTTCACAAGTTCGTTATTTTCCTCACCCGTGACCATTGTTGGAATATGTTCTAGCATCTTTCTGGAGCCGCCTCCTCTTGTGGCGTAAAAAGGGAACAACAATGCAATATGGTTGCCTTTTTTATTTCCTCGAACTCAGATATTTTGGAACCATTGTTCATTGTTATTTCTTTCACGTTATTCCTTATGTTTCTTGCCTGGGCTTGCTTGTGAAAAAATCTTGTGTTACGATCACCTCCCTTAAGCCATGAGATTTTGGATTTAAGCCGCCAATGCTCTTCCTCAAGTTGAATGGCATGCTAGAGTATTTTTTGGAGGGTCGTCTCTTCTTCCTGTAGACGCACTGTGACATCCTTGACTTCCAGTGTGAGTCGGATGCCCTCTGGCTGTGATATTATATTCTATTTCTCTGCCAAAGGTGAAGTGTAAGAGGATTGGACCCATTCTTTGAGAGCATGCTTAAATTTTTTTATTTTTTTTCTCCCAAATAAATATACAAGTGCTTGGAATCCAACTACACCATGCTAAGTGCATTGAAATTGAAACACATGGGGCCATAGTCCAAGGAATCATGAAACTGTAAAGATACGAGCTTGTGATCAGAGATGGCTCAAGAAAGAATCATGGATTTGAAAGAGAAGTCCTGGAAAAAGGAGATCACTATGCACCAAGAACCTGTCTTATCTAACTGTTATATTCCCATGATCGTTTCTTCTATTTGTCCATGTGTATTTTCCTTTAATAGGTTTAATATCAATGAGATCCCACTCAACAATTAGTTCCTCCATTTTCTCCCTATAAAGGTCTCTAACAATATTCCCACATCTTTTCTCACTGTTATACAAAATAATATTGAAATCTCCTACTATAACACTATTAGATACAAACTCCAAGTCTTTCAAGGTTATGAGTGATCTCCAACAACTATCCTTTTCCATATAGTTGATGGGAATGTACGAATTAATATATTGAAGGTATTACTTGATTGGATGTTTGTGAACCTTGTAAGGATCTAATTTTGAGTTTAGAAAGTGAATTCAAGAGTCATTACTTGGTTGTTCCAAAGGGTGCACAAGCCTCTCAATGCAAAGGGTGCACAAGCCCCTCGAGACTCCTCTATAATCCGCTGCAATCCCTTTGCTATGCCTCCATCATTACTTTCCAATTTTGATGGTTTCTAGAGAATCCATTTTGGTCCCCTGGAGCAAGAGGATAGTAGGATTCTCCCTGTTGATTAGGTCTTTAAGTGCTGCTTCTTTGCTCCTGCTACCTAGGGCTTCTTAGTGCTGATCGGGTATTTAAGCGTTGCTTCTTTGATCTTGTTGCCTAATTCTCTACAGTTCCATGATACTAGAATCATTATTTAGATTGATGTTTGGCACTATTGCCTTGTTGAGGCACATTGTTTCCTCGAGCTATTGTGGATTTCCAACTACCTCCCAATGAATTCATCTATTGTCCACTTAGATCCCATCATTATATCCCCATTTTCTTCTTCTTCCCTTATGATCTTGGTTGGTTTCTTGCCCATCCTTTAGGGGATATTTACTTCCGAGTCCCCTTCTCCCCTCTCCTTTTCTAGCCCTATTGAGGCCAACTCTTCTTCTAGTATAGGTGGGTCCTCTTTTTCTTGAATTGATGACAGTTCCTTGTTAAAAAATTCCACTTCAACGAATATTTGAGGTTAATTAATTGGCTCTTCCTCTCTGGGTGGAGATTCTTTTTCCATTTGGACTAAAGGCGACTCACTTTGCGAAGAAATAACAACTAAATCCTTTAGGGATTAATCGTGGTTTCAATGGATGGGGGTGGTTCCTCCTGTGACAATATTTCAAACCTATTTAACATTGGATGATTTCCACCTCCTCTTCCATTGGGCATAGACAAGGAGGAATCTTTGGAATGTTGATATTATGGTAGCTACGGGAGGTATTAAACCTCCACGCGTAACCCTAAAAAGAATAGAATATTCCAGGAAGCAAGAAGAAACCCTTAAGCATTGGACATAACCCTAGAAGACAAGTCGGTTAAAGAAAATAATTAATATTGAGTTTTTAGCCTCCAGAAAGAGAAKTCAGCCCAGACAGCTAAGGAAGAGAAGTATAAATATAGGATGCCAAAGCTCATTTGGACACACACAACTCGCAACTACATAAATTTAGTGCGCATTGTAGAAATTTAGTAAGTGCGCAAGTCTACAGAGTAGYTGCAGCTGCAACTACTTCAACTAGTATTTTCGGTTTTAGGCTTGGAATTTCTCTTGGTTATGGTTTGGACTTTCTGTTTGGTATGTTAGCTCTCRAGAGTGGTACGCTAACTTGATTGGCTTTTGGACCTAGGGTTTGCTTCCAGAATTATTCTCTCTGTCAAGGTTAAGGTGCTCGGGGGTGGCTTCGGCCTATGGTTGGGTGACAATATTGCTATACTTCCTATGGTTAAAAGAGAACACCTATTATTTCTAACAGGTTATGGGCCCACACTATCTTCGGACAGTCTAACCGCTGGAAGATAGATTGGGAGGATTTTATCAGTTATAGTTGCAGTTTCAGTGAAAGTTTTTGTTGTAGCAACGAAACCCTAACCCTCTTGTTAAGGAACCTCAAGTGAAGAGCTTGAACTAATTCGTGGATAGCCTAGTGCGCCCTAGCCTAGTGCACCTCCTGGTACTCTCGGCAAACTAAGATGCCAAGTTTGATTTTTTGGTCAAAGTCAAAGGTTGACCAAGTCAAAGCAGTCATGACTTACTCTATGAAGTCAGAAAACAATTTAGAAGGGGCTTCTAACTTTAGAGCATGGAAGACAAGGATTTATCTCATCCTTGCCAAAGATAAAGTGTTGGATATTGTGAAAAGAAAGATCGTGGAACCACAGTTTGAAGGAAAAGAGAAGGAACCCTCAGAACGTCACAATTATGGAGAAGTTCAAGAACAATGACATCAATGCCATGAGTATCATAGTGGACTCTGTAAAAGACTACTTGATACCCTACATATCTCATCTTGACTCATATAAGAGGATGTATGATGCCCTAACTAACCTCTTCTCAGTCAGAAGCTTTGGACAAGTAATGAGTCTGAAGAATGAGCTCCGTGACATGAAAATGAATGATGCTGACAACATAACATCATACTTGGTAAGAATCTCTCAGTTAAGAGATCAACTACAAGCTATTGAAGAAATCATTTCAAAAAATCAATTGGTAAATATACTCAATGGCCTTCCCAAGGCATGGGATGCATTTGCTGCAAGCATGAACACAAGAAATGAGCATCCCACATTTGAAGAACTTTGGACTTGTTGTGCACAAGAAGAATCAAGGATTAGCGCAAAAGAGAAATTCCAAAGGAAAGATGATGATCAAACCTCACAACAACGTTCAAGAAATTCAGAAATAAGAAGAAGTTTGACTCAAGGAAGAAGCCAAATCAAGAAAAGGATATGTCAGAAATACAATGATCCAACTGTCAAAAATATAAATCACTGTCCCGAGTTAAAGAAAAGGAGGGAAACACACAAAGCAACAGTTGCTGAAGAAAAGGAACCCTCAAAGAAAGTCAAACAAGATGAAGCAAGATTTCTTCTTCTAAGTCAAGGTAACAATATTCTTCAAAGTTCTTGTACATACCATGTTTACATAGTTTCTTTACATATCATGCATATTTATTTTTTAGAAGATAAGATGTTCAAGTGAAATAATACCTATGGAAGAATAACAAGATAAGGATTGCTATCACGATGACTACAAGTCAAGCAATACACATGAAAAGATGAAGTATGTAGACAATCCTTGATAACAATACCTGTGGAAGCTATTATATAAGTAACAACTTCTAGATAAGCCGAAATCATAATCAAACTTGAAGAGACCCAGAAGAAGTCAAAACAGAAAGAAGTCAACAATCAAGAGGAAATTAGAAAAAGACTTGTGACACTTTGCATAAGGTGATAAGGATGCAGACGAAAGCGTGGACTCTTTTAGTTGGATGGAGATGATTACAAAATTCCAAAAGAAGAGCATGCATTCATGCATGAAGCTAGGATTATGAGAGAGCTAATCCTAAATGATATGATCCATTGAGGATTATGAAGTATCTATCCATGTTCCCATTGAAAGTAGCAACCATGATAAGCAACACGTGTTCAAAATAAGTCTTCTTCGAAAAGAATCCTTAAGGTATCCTTGGTTTTCCATTTACATCCATGATCCCATTATGAAAGGAATAAGTTGGAATATTCAGGGCATGGAACCTATAGAAGACTCCATGGACCCAATAGCTAAAGAGAAACATGAGGAGGAACATGATGACTCCAAGAAAGAAAGAAAATCCATGGCAACCAATTATTATATCGAGAATCACAAAGACTACCAGCTTGGTTTGAACCCACCAGAAGCAATTGAGCAGAACAAATGGAAGTTATGATAAAGAACAGTGTATGTAAGATAATGTGAAAAATACTTATGAAAGGAAGCATTGCAAGATTCAAAGGTTCTTCCAGAAGGAGAGAGAAGACTATGACAACATCTTGTTCTAGTAAACCAAATATACCTCTTGTAGTATCCATGGATTGGAATTTACATGTAAAAGATTGTTCTTTCCAATAAAGCAAGTGAGAAATAAGATTATACCAGAAAGAGACCCATGTATGTAGATATAAGAAGACCTTGTATGGATTCAAACAACTTGATGCAAAGTATATCATATACAACAGAAGCATGGTGAAAAATTTCTATGACAAAGATAGTGTATCAGAATAGTTACTCAGAAGTCTGGGATGATGGATTGCTAATCCAGGCAAGATATCTTGATGACATAAGAAGTTCTACTTGCATATGTTTTAGTTTGAGTCTTGCCACGATATCATGAGCTAGCAGGAAACACAAGTGTTGAATTCAACCATGATATATTGTAATGATCAGAGCTATATGAAGCCTTTATAGAAAACCAATGTTCCATGACAGACTGAAGTACATTGAGATCAAGCATTATATTCTCTGTGATGAAGTCTAGAAAAGAGAAGTGATTCTCCAATATATCTCCACAAATGAGTAGATAACATATATTTTGGTAAAGCCTCTGTCCAAGATGAAAAGTTTGCGTACTTAAGAAACAAGTTGGGGCTCATGGAGACAAATTCCTTATTGAAAAAGGAAGAGATTACTTTCAGGTTGGGAGTGAGAACTGATATGTTATTGATTTATGGAAAGTAATTTTTCATTTTGAAAAATGGTCCAGGATAAGCAATGCCTTTCCAGTTCGAAAAGTGGTTTGAGATTTCTGACGGACAAGCATTTTCCAGTTCGGAAAATGGTCTTAATTGGACAAGAATTTTTGTAATGAAAACGATCCAATAGATTGTTAATGTACCATAGACAACGATTCCCCTTGTGGCCAGTGTGGGTGAATGGTTTAGGACAATCATTCTTATTGGCATTCACTCTGAGCAGTGATCAAGTAGAATGGTCCGCCTCACTAGGCAGTCATTCTTTCGAAGTTCATAGTTGTGAGAATTTTTGAAGAATGGTTCGTTTTGGAGGTTGGTGCAGGACAATCATTTCCATTAGGAAATGGTCCAGACAGTCATTCCCTAGGGAAGATTCATTCTTTCCAGGTTGCACTATGATTAGTGTCAGAGGAATGGCCCAATTAGGTGAATGGTCCAGATTCAACAATCAGGGACATGCATTCCCTAGGGCATACTCATTCTCTCTAGGTTGTACTATGATTAGTGCAAGAGGAATGGCCCAATTAGGTGAATGGTCCAGGATCATAAATTAGGGACAATTATTCTTTTGTGCTTGAGAAGAATATTCGAGATAGCCCATGGCTTATGTTTTACTTTCTGAGGGAAGATGATCTTCCAGATCTCACAAATGTGAGTGGAAGAATGGTCCATATGACTCAGTTTATATCATGATATTGTTTTATGCAGGTTGATATCAGATGATATGATTGCTATGGAGACTGTATATCTCCGGACAATAGATGTATGCTACTTTGGTGGATGTGTTCCACTAGTTGTGACTATGCGTCACTAATTAAGTTGCTGTGTGCTACTTGGTGTGGTTATGTACCACTGGATAGCAATTGTGTACTACTATGGATAGACACAATTGTGTTCTATTGAATGGCATTGTTCTAATTGCCATGAAGACTATCAATAGTGTTGAAAATGATTATCAGCTAGATGGATAGTCAGTGTGCTAGTGGACAGACATTCTCCAGGCGGAAAATGGTCCAGGACATTTATTCTTCTAGGATGTATGTCTGGATTAGAAGAATAGTCCTTGTAGCCCATGGCGTGGCTTCCAACATCTTTTGGAATATTTATCCTTCTAGGACATGTGTTCGGATTAGAAGAATGATTCTTGTATCACTCTGTGGAGTGAGTGACTTATCCAACATCATGCGTGATTAATCAGATGGAGTATGACTTTGAGAGATGATATAGTTGATGCTATTAGATGATATTGATGATGGTGCTCATGATTTGATCATGGGATAGTCTGTGTGGCTATGATGATGCTACCCGTTGAATGGTATGTTTGTGCTCAAGACCATTACCTTTAAATACCTCCCTAGCTAGGAGGGACTGTTGATATTATGGTAGCTACAAGAGGTATTAAACCTCCACGTGTAACCCTGAAAATAATAGAATATTCCAGGAAGCAAGAAGAAACCCTAAAGCATTGGACATAACCCTAGAAGACAAGTCAGCTAAAGAAAATAATTAATATTGAGTTTTTAGCCTCCAGAAATAGAAGTCAGCCCAGAAAACTAAGGAAGAGAAGTATAAATACAGGATGCTAGAGTTCATTTGGACACACATAGCGCGCAACTGCAGAAATTTAGTGCGCACTGTAGAAATTTAGTAAGTGCGCAAGTTTGGAGAGTAGCTGTAGCTGCATCTACTGCAACTAGTATTTTCGGTTTTAGGCTTGGACTTTCTCTTGGTTATGGTTTGGAATTTATGCTTGGTATGCTATCTCTTGAGAGTGGTACTCTTCCTTGATTGGCTTTTGGACCTAGGGTTTGCTTCCATAATTATTCTCTCTGTCAAGGTTAAGGTGCTTGGGGGTGGCTTTGGCCTATGGTTGGGTGACAATATTGCTATATTGCCTATGGTTAAATGAGCACACCTATTATTTCTAACATGGAGTAATTCTGTCCCCAGATATTTTTGACACCAAATTGAACATGGGCCTTATTCATCGCTGCTTGACACTTGCTCTCAGATTAACATTTGATCCCATGGTTTGAGTTACAGTTTCTGATTGTTCCTCCTCATGAACTTGTGTCTGCTAGGGCATCTCCTTTTTACAGTCTTTGGAAAAGTGACTGTACTCATGGCATGATTTACATTTGAAAGGCCACTACTCATTGGTCCAACTATTGCACATGCTGCTAGTTATCAAGGGTGATCATAACAAATTTAGGAAACCCTCTCTCTAGATCCACCTCAATGTAGATCTTGGCACAAGAATACACATTTTCTCTTGGTTCAGCTTTGTCAATGTAGCATCCTAAAGTGTTCCCAACACCGCAAAGGGAATCATCACTCCAACAGTGTAGAGGGAGATGAGGTAGCAACACCCAAATTGGAACCGCTGAAGGAACACCGTTTTATAGATTGAAATAAGGGGTCCATCTATTCAGGGACATACATATGGATCCAAATAAGTACGAACCACTGTGGAAGGTAAGGTCCTTTTCTTCCCTAGTCTCAAAAAGGAAAGCATAAAAACCTCTTCCACATAAGAAATGATTCCACTGTCCTTTGGTGAGGATTTTCCAATTCTTTTGCAACTAAGTCTTCATTGTCTTGGGAGAAGGCCATATACCATTAAACTGGCCAATGAGGCCTCTGTCTAAAAGGATAGGGATTTGCGCCTTGAGGTTGTAGGAGGAAGATTTACTTCAAGGATTTTCTCTAGTATTTTCACAAACATAGTTGATTGAGATTTGGAGGTCTTCCCATAGGTAGAGACCATTGCTTAAAAGGCTAAGGAATTGACATCTAGAGGGGGTTGCGACCCCCCTCTAGGAGGCCCATCCATTGTGCTTAGATAGGATCAATAACAAGTTTAAAAAACAAGTGAACATGGTTCTTCAACATGTTTACTAACTTTACTATAAACATTATAGTTCTTAATTGATCTTTGAGCTTATGGAACGTCATTGAAATCTTATATTTTCAAATGGCGATTTTACTTTTGATTGAGAGATAAGCAACTAAAAATTTCAACTATGTATTAATGTGATACAAATCCACTTTAATATAGAGAGATTCAAGTCTTGCTTCTCTCCTAGGCAAGAGCAATGGCTTCTCAATTGGCGTGGGGTAATTTTTGTACATTGTTGTATTTTGTATGATTGCGATATATTATATATTTAGGTTGAGAGTGCATATAGTATATTGGTAAATATTACAATATAGTGAATAATAATACTGTTTTAGAGTCACCAAAAATAAAAGATCATTGCCTAAAATTTTCCACATGAAGGACATCCAAGGGCCATGTTTGAACAATTAGAGTACCATCTCTGAATAATTAGAGTAGTGTTTTATGCTTTATTTTAAAAAGGGTATTGGTTTCATTGAAAAAAAATACTGATAAATATATCCATGCCTAATTTCATCACCACTTTGGGAAAAATGTTGCTCTACTCAAAACTTTAGTCACTAGAGCCTATCTAAGTGATAGATACTCAAGTGCTAGATAAACAAATCTTTCCATAGAATCCATTGTTAGAATATGAAAGATTGTGCTCGTTTTACCATTGACAATACCCTTGTCACTCAACCATAGGCCGAAGCCACCCTCCGAGCACCTTGACCTTGACATAGAAGAATACTGGTAGCAATCAATAGCCAAGCAAGACTAATGCACCAGGCAAGAAAAGTAACCAAAGTTGATCAGATAGTACCGCCCAGAAACTGGCACAACACTCTTCCCCAAAAACTTGCACACAAAACTGCCAACTGCAGTGCGCACAACTGGCTCTCTGCAATTCTAAGAATGTGTCAAATGAGAGACTGACACGCTGTATTTATAGTGGTTCTGGCAGACTTACTGGGGCTAACTTCTCCTTCTGGGTACTAATTAATTCATAATAATTATATTTCTACAGCCGACATCTTGTCTAGGGTTTCCTTTACTTCTTTGATTCCTTCTGGAATATTCTAATCTCATCATAGGTCACAATAGAGGTTCATACCTCCCGAAGATACCATAATATTAACACTCCCTCCTATCTAGGGAGGTATGGTCTTGAGCACAAACAAACCATTCAACTGGTAGTATCACGAGCACTGTCATTATAATCCAACTGGATAATCTCCTATGACAATTGGTACAATATCAATTGATAGAACACACCTGTGTTTATTCATGGTGGTACGCAACTACTCAAACCGTGACACATAGTCACAAACAATGGAACAAATCCACCACAGTAGTATATCTCTAATGTCTGGAGACAGGTAGTCTCCATAACAATCATCTGATGCCAACTTGCACAGAAAAATATTGTTAAAATAAAATGAATCATTTGGGCCAATATTTCACTCACGTCTGTGATATATGAAAGAATATCTGCCCTCAGAGTAGAACAATGAGATATTTGGACTATTCTTCTCAAGCAAGGAAGAATAACTATCCTATCTTCTAAACCTGGACCATTCCCCACCCTGGGCCATTCTTCCTACACTAATCAAAGTGCACCCTGGAGAGAATGTGTAAACCCTAAGGAATGCCTGTCCCTGATTGCTGAGCCTGGACCATTCCCCGCCCTGGGCCATTCCTCCTACACTAATCAAAGTGCACCTTGGAGAGAATGTATAAACCCTAAGGAATGATTGTCCAGACCAGTTCCTCTGTTAACCACAAGAGGAAAAGACTGTCCTGTATCAACCTCCAAAACAAACCATTCCTTATGTTAACCACAATGAGAAATTGCTGTCTGGCGAGGCGGGCCAGTCTTCTTGAGTAGCCCTCAAGAAGAGAGACTGCCCTAGACCACTCCCCATGTTAACCATAATGGGAAGTCGCTGTCTATGATACATCAACAATCTGGACCATTTCCCATGTTAACCATAATGGGAAATCGCTGTCCGTCAGAAATCTCAATCCACTTTCCGAATAGGAAAGAATCTGTCTAATCTGGACTATTTTTCAATCACAAATATAAATGTTTCCTAAATGTTTCCATAATATTTTTAAGTTCTCCCTCCTAACCTGGAGAGTCTTCCCTTTCAGTTAAGGGAGTTATTTCCACGATCCCCATCTTCTCTCGGAAATATGCAAACTTTATTCTGGATAGAGGTTTTGTCAGAATGTCTGCTGTCTGCTTGTCAGTTGGGATATACTCGAGATTTACCTTTCCTTCTTGGACTTTATCTCGAATAAAGTAGTATTTGATCTCAATGTGTTTCGACCTTTCATGAAACATAGGATGTTCTGATAATCTTATACAACTCTGATTATCACAATGTATTATGGTTGATTCTAAAATTTGATCAAATAAGTCGGAGATTAACTTCCTTAACCATATTGCTTCAATGCATGCTTCACATGCTGCGATATACTCTGCTTCTGCTGTGCTAAGTG